>PVIU01020737.1:0-33308 GCA_004026605.1 Ondatra zibethicus | reverse complement strand
CCCAAACCCAGAAAGATGATTATGGTATGTACTCACTCATTAGTGGACCCTAGCTATAAAATAAAGGTCACTAAGCACTTAGCTCGCAAGCCCAGAGAAGCCGAATAACTAGGTGAACCCAAAGAAAGCATACACAGAACCTCCTGGAAGTTGGAAGCAAACAGGATCATCAAGCAAAAGTTGGAAGCCAGGGGCGGGGGTAGAGGTGGGCGGTAGGGGAGCAGGGGAAGGGGAGTGGGGAAGGAGAAGGGCGAAGGACTGGGGAGAGCTTGGGGGAGTGGGAGGGTGAAGATGGAAGAAAGGTGGACATTGGAGAAGGGAATAAGATATCTACATTAAGAGAATCATTTTAGGGTTGACAAGATACTTGGCCCTGGAGATCCCAGGTGTCCACGGGCATGTCCCCAGCTAGGTATTCAGGCAGCAGAGGAGAGGGTGCTAGAACTAGCCTTGTACCATAGTCACATTGATGATTATCTTGATTACCATTATAGAAATTTCACCCGATGGATGGAGATAGAGACAGAGACCCACATTCACATCAGAGCAATGGATTGAGCCCCCAAGGTGCAGGTGAAGAGCAGAAGGTGGGAGAAGATAAGTTAGGAAGTTAGGACCGTGAGGGGCTGGTCCACCTACTGAGACAGTGTGCCTGAACTAATGGGAGCACACCAATCCACCTGGACTGGGACTGAATGATCATATGATCAAACCAGACTCTCTGAATGTTGATGGAGAACCCATCAACAATGTCACCAGGACCTATCTCTTCTGCATGTATTATCTTTTTGAGAACCGAGTCTTTTTGAATGCACTCCTTCCTAGGCCAGGAGGGATGGGGGTGGTCCTTGGACTTCCAACAGGGCAGGGCACCATGCCCTCTTTCAAGGAAGAAGGGGGAGGGAAGAGGGGTGGGGGGGTAGTGGGAGGTGACCGGGAGAAGGGGAAGAAAGGTAAAAATTTTATTTCTTTAATTATGTTCTTGAATGGAAAAAATAACACAAAACAATGTATGGAAAAAAAAAGATACCAGCTCACTTGGGTGTTGTCTCTTATACTTTAAATACAGCTATAAAGCTTGTGTGCTTTCTGTTTAGGCTGGTTAATTTTGTTCCTATTCCATGCTCATACAGAGGATGATGGTCTGTGAGTATATCCCTAAATAAAGAACCCTTTATTATACTCAATTCTAAGCTATGGTGGTATGACTTTATAGCATTCATCAACAATTTATATTAAAAATAGCTGTAAGAAGAAAATAAGCATCATTGATACAAAGCACAAATACTACAAAAATAATATAATTTCTGTGGTGAAAAAAGGTGAAACCTCATAATATATATAATATTATATATGTGTATGTATATATAATATCAAGATTTCATGTGTTCAGCATAGGAAATATTTAGCAGAAAAAAGAAAGAACACATTGGGAGATAACTCATTAGTATATTTTAACAAATCTGTATGCAAATAGAAAAAATTTCAAGTATATTCACCTTCCCTTGCACTCCTTTCTCCATTTACTATTCTTATTGGCCTCATTATCATTCTTAACTGTTTCTCTTCCTATACCTGTGCCATTATTTGTTGCAGTGATATAATCAGGCTGTCTGTTCATCCTGGCCTTTAAGAACCAAAATAACCACACAGAAACTGTATTAATTAAATCACTGTTTGACCCATTAGCTCAAGCTTTTTATTGGCTTATTCTTATGTATTAATTTAGCCCATTTCTAGTAATCACTGTATTACCAGGTGGCTATAGCTTACTAGGTAAAGTTCCCTCCAGTTCTGAATCTGCTTCCTTTCTCCCAGCATTCAATTTAGTTCTCTCCACCTAACTAAGTTCTGTCTTGCTATAGGTTCAAGCCAGTTTCTTTGTTCTTCAATTGTAATCAGAGCATACAGAGGAGAATTCCACATACTCTCCCTTTTTCTGTTTAAATAAAAAGGAAGGTTTTAACATTAACATAGCACAATTACATATAACAACACAGGTATCAAGCAAGAATTACAGTTACAATATTTATACATACTTTATATCTTATCATATCTAAGGAAAGCTATAATTATAACAATGTATTGTTCAAGACCATCAAAGAATCCAGAAGGATATAATATTACCTAAGTAAACAGGAATTACATTGTAAGAAACTTTCAAAACTCAAGAATTGAAGGAGACATCTCACTACATTGGTAGTCATCCAAAGTACTTCTGTATCATTGGGGCATCCATATCCAGCCTACAGGCCCATAGTATCCAGCAGACTTTTCCATAAAGCAGGAAATTTCAAAGACAGTTCTCCCTAAAAAGGCAGTTTTTCAGTCACATTTTTCTGTGTCCTGCAGAATGGCTAGCAGACACTTTCGTGTAGCAGGAAACCTGAAGGATCATGTCACCTTTAGGCAAGTTTAGCAGTCTTTACTGTGTGGGTCTTCCATGGTCAGTTTTTACAGCATACCATGAAGAATTCCAGGCAAGAGCAGTTTCGTGTCCAAATGGATAAAAAAACTCCATTAGTAGCCTCTTTGATGCCCATCTTCTTCATGAAGTAGATTGGTACTTCCAGGAGCAGATGAGTCTCATTGTCATGAAAAGTTCTAAGTTATTAAAAAATTTTAAATGCCTTATTCTCAAGGTCTCTGAAAGATCTGAAGAATATCTGTTCATCTGAAATACATTTCTGTCCATATAGAAAATCTAAATAACATGACTACAAGTTTGACTATTATAGATGACTCTCTATTAACCATAATTGGAAAATCTTTTCCCAACTGTTTACTCTGAAGTAATGTTAGCCTTAGCAGTTGAGGTGTGTTTCCTGTATACAGAAGAATTCTAGGTCCTGCTTTTGTATCCATTCTCTTAACCTGTGTCTCTTTATAGGTGAATTGAGTCCAATGATATTAAGAGATATTAATGACCAGTGATTGTTAATTATTATTTTTATTTTGGTGGTAGTGTGTGTGCTTCCCTTCTTTGTGTTTTGTTGGTGTGAGGTTATTTGTTGTCTGTATTTTTGTGGGTGCAGTTAGTTTTCTTGGGTGACCACTGTGTTCTGGTGTTACCATGTTGCTTTTTAGGTTGTTGGATGAATTCTTGCATTGGCGCCTACCCATCACTTCCTCCAATTGATGCCAGCACTGTCATTGCATCATGGTCTAATCCTTGTAGGTGGCGGGAGAACTGTTCTTGGTCTGCTCTGTACTGTCACTTTCTGTGACTCAGGGGTTTGGGGTCAGCCTACCTCTGGGTCCTCTCTGTGTAGCAGTAGGCTGTGTTTCAGTGTTCCACTGAGGTTGCAGGGGGATAAGGGGGTTTGGGGACAAGGTGAGATGCCAGACCAACTCCAGTGCCATCGGTGTGACATGACATACGTCATTATGCCAGATGGAAGCTACATGTCCTATGTGACTAGGATTCCTGGAGGTCAATGGCAGACAGCCAGACAGCCTGGTATTAGCCACCACTGAGGCATAGACGGGTTTCTCGATTAGCTGGCTATATGGGATATGGGCTTTTCACAATCTCTTTTAATTATGATATTCTTTATACCTACAAGACAAGGATTATCTCTTCAGGAACAGCTATGGGATAGGGAAGCACAGTATGGGAATGTATAAGACTACAGCAGAACACTTATCATACATGGGGTGTATGATGCACAAGGGAATAGGTGGGTTAATGTTGATGGACAAAGAGTGTTATATTATACTTTGAACTTTATGGATAGGCTTGCTAGATCCAAACCCCCATGGTGTCTGCTGCATAAGAAGGTACAAAGAAGTATATTTCAGCAGGTGCAGAGAATCACTTGATGAGATAAAGAAAGGGTTAGAAAGAAGAAGGGCCATGATAGCTAACGAAATAGAAACTTTCTATTACTGGATAAGATGATACCACTTGTCTGAGGTTTACGTTCCCAAGGACAAGAGTTCCTCTTCTAAGGATGTCTTATGTCTAACACCTGTTCCTGATAATATGTTCTTCTTAGAAATCGCTGACGTGACTAAAAGAAGCTTTCATACTGTTCCAACTTATGATACATGACCTTCTAATTTGTTCTTTGTTTGAATACTATATAATGAAAACAAGAATTCAGTAAAATGGCAGCAGATTTCAACCATTCTCTTGTGTGTTGTGTCTGTCTGTCATCACCGACCTCGTGCCTACCTGTGTACCAAGACCCTGCCTCTCCCACGGTCTGAGTGGCTCCCCTGAGCTGGTCCGTGGCAGTGAGACTAGTCGCTTATATGGTCCAGTTCATGGGATATGGGTATTGGAGCTGCCTACCTGCAAGAAACTCTCCTGCTGGCTGGCTAGAGAAGCTGAGGAAGGTAGGGGAGGGCCCCAGAGTTTTGCCCCAAAATAGGACCTAGAGATTGGGGTATCCCACCAGGCAGTTGGTCACTCATCTCTTGGTCTTCTCTGTGTTGTAGCAGACTATGTTTCAGAGTTCTACTGAGATTGCAGGGTAATAGCATGGATTGGGTGCGGACTGGGGTTTGTAATTTGCTGGGTCTGATATATGTCTTCTTATGACACCTTTTGACCCTCTTTTTCATATTTTGACAAATACTACATTGATTGAATATTCTCTACACATAACAAAAATATAAGAATTACTGAATTTTTAAGCAATGATCATGTCATGACATATTTTCTTTAATGATACTACTCTTAAAATATCCAACAGGAGACTCTGTTTTATTCTGAGGACAAGCCCAGATCTCTTTATATGCAGAAGGAAATACAAATATGTTCTTTTTCTGCTTTTGGGTGACATTTCAGCATGAACCCAGGAGCTAAGCTTCAGACTCCCAGGTCTTCCCATTAAGTGATCAGCACTGAACACAGACCTCTCAACATAAAGTTTGTGCACAGCTGACTCTTCCTTGTTGTGATTCTGAAAGGTAATTTATGAAGAAGTGATGGCATTTGTATGAATAGAGAGACATAAGTTAGAGGAACAGTGGGAATGCATGACAATTTTCTCACATGGATTCTCTGTGTTGTTGGATGTCCACTCTGGGCTGTATCAGGTGGGGAATTGGGTGGGACTGATACAACCCAAAGTGTCACTGAGGCTTTCCTGTGTGATTTCTGGACACACCTTAACTATCCATAATAGGAATTGAGTTCATAATGTTCGTGGGAAGGACATGGAATATATGGGAGTATTCTAAACAAGTGGTATCACACACTACACAGATTTCATAAAGATACAATACACAGTTTAAGAACAGATGTACCTGTAACAAACAACCCATGATCTGAGGACATACCCATGAATTACTGTGCAAGAAACAAAGAGTGGATGTTACTATGAACTCTGATTCAAAACTTCCTGCACGTTGGTAAGGACAGTAGGGGAATCACAGAAAACATTAAGTTCAGCACTCCAAGGTAGGAGTACAGGGATATAAAGGGAAACGGACCTCTGTATCTGAACTGCCACTCCAAAATACCTGAATATTTAAATATTTCTTTTTCTGCTGTCAAGTTTCTATTCACACAGAATATGTAATAACATCTAGAGAAGACTCAGAGCATCTCACATGCTAGAAGTGACTCTGTTTAGGTACCAGGGTCAGTTTATGAGGATGCTCATGAAGTATATAGAGTATGTTACTCAATACACGATATAAAAGTTCACTGCCTTTCTTTGGCTAGAGCAGTGCTGGGGTACTTCTGGAAATACAGGAAGAACTGAAAGGTCTGTGACCCATTAACCCAGATTAGATTTACTCTTTCCCATCATCAATCATCACATAAAAATCACCAGTCCTGACCAAGCAGACTCATTGTAAAAAAAAATTTTGGAAGGTGCTGCTGGTGCATAAAACACAAACCTTCCTGCAATTGGCACATGGCCATCAGGGAGCACTCAGAAGACATTAAATAATGGAACTCAATTTCAGAATACTTGTGATTCAAAAGATGGCACTGAGATTTGATCTTACTCCAGTCACAATGACAGATTAAAAAAATCTTACAACAAATGTTTTAGAGGTGTAGGGAATGGAAATTACTAATGCAATGTTGGTGGAATTGCAAGCTAGTATAGCCACTCTAGAAATTAGTGTGGAGAATCCCAAAAAGCATACAGGAAACCTACTATATGAGTCTGCTATAACATTACTTTTCATTTGCCCAAAGATAATCTATACCCTATTTCACAGACACTTCCTCAGCAATATTCATTGCTGAACCAGTCACTATAAATATATTCTTAAAGAGAATATATAAAAAATATATTCTCACCACCATTTGTAGTGAAAATGCTAAGAGAAAGAGCCATGGATTAGCTAAAACAATTCCCCAGTATCAGTGAATTACAACCTTCTATTTGGATTGGAGAATCAGTTGCCTTCACGAAGGAACTTCACTTGGGTTTCTCCAACTCAAGTGATCAGTCATGTACATACACAAATATTAGCAAAGCTAAATGGAGCCAATAGGCTTTATATACATGTAGAACACCAGGCTGGCCTCAAACTTACAGAGATCTGCCTGTCTTTGCCTCCCAACATCTGGTATTACAGATGTGCGCCACCACTGCCTGCCTAACAATAATAATTTTTAAAGGAAAATAAATTTGGGGATGGGGGAGGAGACAGAAATAATGCTATTGCAGTGCTTTTATATAAAATTCTTAAAACTGATACTAATTAAAAAAGGAAACTGTAGGGTTTTCTCCTTCCTTGGTTCTCCTCTTCCTAATGAACTCAGGAATAGAAATTTGATCATGTAATATTATGCTTTCATGACATCACTTTTCCCTGCCTCTATCCATGGAGGACAAGCAGATTTCACAGCCATACCTTTTTTTTTTCATTAAGTCTGTATATGCAACTGAAGTTGATTAAAATTTTTAGCCCTTGATATTAAATGATTCAACATTAATTGGACATATCCTCCTCCTTTAGAAGTATCTTATAATCCTTGGATGTTGTTGATCATGTCCTATCCCATTTGTAATAACTGTGATTGTGTATGTGAGGGACCTTATTGTGAGATGGGTACTGTATAACATCTGGCTACACAGTTTCACTTAAAGGCATTCATCACTGTATGAAAATAGTTTAGAATGTTTGAGATCATGTTGGGATAATATTGTCCTGATAATTTCTACCAACAAATCATGCCTATAATAATATCTAGAAGAAACAATTATATTAGGCCAAATATTCACATTGATGAAGTGCAACAATTGGTCTATGATGCTTTAAACCTTGTTCAGCTTCTAGTTATGCGTTTATGTTGGTGAGTTCTTTTGTGTGTAGCTACTGGCATTCCTTGGACACATAATCTCACAGCAATATCCCTGTTTCTCTGTATCTTATAATCTTTCCCCACTCCCTTCCACATTGATCTTGAAGACTTCGGAATTGGAGCTGTACTTAAGGTGTTACTGTATTTTGCTTCCTTCTTCCATTCCTCATATTCTCCTTTCACCTTTCTACTCCTAATCCTCCTCATAGTAATCCCTGTATTCCCTATCATCCTCCTCATCCACTTCCTCCTACATTGCTCTTCCCTCCCTCCTCCTCTTCTGGTTTGACCATGACCAATTTATTTTCTTTATTTTATATAATTTTTGGGGATATCATATGTGATAATTTTATTGCCCTGAATTATGATGATGACCATTTCAGACTCTATTCCTGGTGATCAGATTACATCTACACTCCCAGGTACTTTCTCTCTACTAGTACATGCAGTGAACACTATTTACACCCAGACTGCTCTGTAAAGTATATGAACATGTAGTAACCAGGGGAACATTACACTTCAGAGAATTGTTTATAGATGAGTAAATGTTGTAGGGAGGACTCCAGGCTAATGGTATATGATAGCACTAGCCGTATAATGGGTTGTGTTTGATCAGAAGTGACTTTGGGTATCCCTGTACTGTACACTAAGACCTGGTGCTCAATTCACTGTTATTTTCCAGGAGGCATAATAAAATTAGCAGTTCAGCAGGTCCTTTAAACATGGTCACCCATTGGCTAGTGTGGAGCACCTTGTGTGAAGGGTGAAATTCAACATTTATTTATTGACGTTTATTTATTCATATATCACTCATTCATTCATTCATTCATTGTGTGTGTATGTGGCCTCTCTGGCTACAGATAAACCCACTATGCACATTCTACCTTGCATGTCAAGAGCCCATGAGACTAACTGAATAAGAGAAGGCTGTGCTCTCTGAGACTAGTTTGCAGCCTTTTCGAATGGGTTGTAAAAGTGGGACCTACAACTTGCTCCACACATTTACTTGTAGAAAATATTCTACATCCAAGTTCATAGCACTGCTACCAGAAGCCAAGCATCTTCTTAAATTCAGAGTCTTCTGCATCCTGGAGAATATTTTCTAGGAAGCAGTGAATTTATTCCCTAGAACACAAAATTCTTTTGTGTCTTGTTTTCCTACTGATGCCTCTCAGCTTTGAGTTCTACAGGCATGCAGTAGAAAACAATGTTCTGATAGTTCTGAGCACATGACTTACTGCTGTTCTTTCTTCATAGGTGTCCTGTCCAAGGTGCTGTTGCAGGAGTCAGGGCCTGGTCTGCTGAAGCCCTTTCTGTCACTCTCCCTCACCTGTATTTTTGCTGATGACTACATTAGAGGTGGTTTCTATGGAACTGGATTCATCAACATCTAGGAAAAGGGCTGGTGTGAATGGTTAGAATTTGTATGGACACACAAGGCACAATCTGTCTCTCAAGAGCTGAATATCTATGGCAGTAGACACATCGGTGAATCAGTTTTCCCTGAGGCTGAGTTCTGTTTCCACTGAAGACACAGCTGTGTATTACTTTGCAAGAAGCACAGTGATGGATCTTCAGTGTGAGTCCAAACAAAGAAACCTTCCTGTAGGGGACAGAGTGTCTCTGTGGCAGTAGACACTGAGTGGTCACCCAGTCCTTGATCTCAGCCCAGAAGCATGTATAGTGAAGAAGGATCAACCACATTCTATGGTCTGAGAAATGATTCTTCCATCAATATTTCAACAGTCCCTTAGGCACATTATTGCTTTTGCTTTCTGGTTTTGTTTTCAAATATTTTAACATTAAGTCAATAAAGGCAGTAAAATTTTTCTTATTAAATTAAATATATTCATTTATTTTATATCCCAACTGCAGCTTATCTTCCCTCCTCTTCTCCAATTCTCTCCCCCAATTCCTTCAATTTCCCCATTCCTCTCCTCCTCGGTTCCAGTTCAGAAAGGGGCAAACCTCCCATGGGTGTCAACAAAGCATGGCATATCAGACCAAATACTAAGCTCTTCCCCTTGTGTTAAGGCTACAAGGCAACCCAGAATGAGAAATAGGTTCCTGGAAGCCAGCCATAAGGAACAGGCCCTATTCCAACCACTAGGAGGCCCACAAGCAGATCAAGTTACACAACTGTCACACAAATATAGGGGACTTAGATCTGTTTCATGCAGTCTCCCTAGCTGTCAGTTCAGAATCTGTGAACTCCTATGAGCCCAGGTGATTTGTATCTGTGGGTTCTCTTTTGATGACCATGATCCCCTGGCTCATACTATCCTTCCCTCTCTTAAACAGGATTCTTCAAACACTACATGGTGCTTGGCCATGAATTTCTGAATTTTTCTGTAAGTCACTGGATACTTTTTTTTTCTATAAGGCTCTCTGAAGACAATTCAGTAGTTACCAATCTGTTTATATGCAATGGCCAGTTCAGTTACCTATTCACTATTTCTAGGAGTCTTCACTTGTGTTATTCTTGTATATTCATGGATGTTTCCTTTACACCAGGTTTTTATTTCACCCAAAAATATGATCCTCAAGACATTTCTTTTATTACTGTCCTCCTCCAATCACCCCACATAATCCCTCCAGTTTCCATCTCATCAGCTCTCAGTCCAACCAGGGGATCGTTTTGCTTTCCCCTTCCCAGTGAAATCCATCCATACTCATCCGCCTTTGAACTCTCCTTGTTTCTTAGCCTCTCTGGGGCTGTTGTAGCATGGTTATCCTTTACTTATAATATTTACTTATGAGTGAGGACATAGCATGTCTGTTTTTCTGAGTCTTTGTTAAAGCTCAGAATTCTTTTCTACGTGTCTCCATTTGCTTTCAAACTTATTGATAACATTGTTTTTACCAGCTAAGAAATACTCTGTTGCTATCAGGGTAACTGTAGCTTCATAAAATAGTTTGGCAATGACTCTTCTGTTTCTATTATGTGAAACACATTAAGTAGTACAGGTATTAGCTCTTCTTGGAAGTTCTGGTAGAATTCTGCATTAAAACCATCTGGTCCTGGGCTTTTTTTGGTTGGGAGGTTTTGGATGACAGCTTCTATTTCCTCACGACTTATAAGTCTATTTAAATTGTTCACCTGGTCTTGATTTAATTTCAGTATATGGTATTTATCTAGATAATTGTCCATACTTTTACATTTTCCATACAGGCTTTTGTAGTAATACCTAATGATTCTCTGAATTTCCTCAGGGTCTGTTGTTATGTCTCCCTTTTCATTTCTGATCTCGTTAATTTGAGTGTTCTCTCTCTGCCTTATGATTAGTTTCAATAGGGGTGGGTCAATCTTGTTGATTTTCTCAAGGAACAAGCTCTTTGTTTCATTTATTCTTTGGATTGTTTTCTGTGTCTCTATTTTGTTGATTTCAGCACTCAGTTTGGTTATTTCCAGTCTTCTTCTCCTCCTGGGTGAGTCTGCTTCTTTTCCTTTTGGAGGTTTCAGGTGTGCTGTTAAGTCACTAATGTGTGCTTTTTCCATTTTCTTTATGTGGGCACTAAGTGCTTTGAACCTTTCTCTTAACACTGCTTTCATAGTGTCCCATAGGTTGGGGTATGTTGTATCTTTATTTTCATTGAATTCAAGGAAGACTTTGATTATTTTCTTTATTTCTTCCTTGACCCAGGAGTGGTTCAGTAGTTGACTGTTCAGTCTCCATGAGTTTGTAGGCTTTCTGGGGGTGGAAATATTGTTAAATTCTAACTTTACTCCATGGTGATCCGATAACACACAGTTGATTGCTTCAATTTTTTTTTGTATCTGTGGATGTTTGCTTTGTTACCAAGTATGTGATCAATTTTTGAGAAGTTTCCATGAGATGCTGAGAAGGTATATTCTTTCCTGTTTTGGTGGAATGTTCTATATACGTCTATTAAGTCCATTTGATTTATTACATCTGTTAGTTCTTGTATTTCTTTGTTAAGTTTCTGTCTGGTTGACATGTCCATTGGTGAGAGAGGAGTATTGAAATCTCCTACTGTTAGTGTGTGGGGTTGATGTGTGCTTTGAGTTCTAGAAATGTTTATTTTACATATGTGGGTGCTATTTTATTGAGAGCATATATATTCAGGATTGAGACTTCATCCTGATGAATTATTCCTGTTATGAGTATAAAGTGTCCATCTCCATCTCTTCTGATTTATTTTAGTTTGAAGTCAATATTGTTCAATATTAGGATAGCCACACCCACTTGTTTCTTAAGTCCGTTTGATTAAAAACCTTTTCCCATCCCTTTACTTTGAGATAATGTCTGTCTTTGTGGTTGAGGTGTGTTTCTTGTAAACAGCAGAATGTTGGTCATGTTCAACTTCCTTAGTGATCAGGGAAATGCAAATCCAAACAACTCTGAGATACCATCTTACACCTGTCAGAATATCTAAATTCAAAAACACCAAAGATAGCCTATCCTGGAGAGGCTATGGAGTAAGGGTAACAATCATTCATTGCTGGTGGGAATGCAAACTTGCACAACCACTTTGGAAATCAGTGTGGCAGTTTCTCTGGAAATTGGGAATCAACCTACCTCAGGATTCAGCAATACCACTCTTGGGAATATACCCATGAGATGCCCAATCGTATTACAAAAGCATTTGTTCAACTATGTTCATAGCAGCATTTTTTTGTAATAGCCAGAACCTGGAAACAACCTAGGTGCCCCTCAATGGAAGAATGGATAAAGAAAGTGTGGAATATATACACATTAGTGTACTACTCAGTGGTAAAAAACAATGACATCTTGAATTTTGCATGCAAATGGATGGAAATAGAAAACACTATCCTTAGTGAGACAACCCATACCAAAAAGATGAATATAGTATGTATTCACTCATTAGTGCCCTCTAGACATAAACAATACATTAAGTCTATAGTTCACAAGCCTAGAGAAGCCTAATAGCAAGGTGAACCCAAAGAAAAACATATATAGGTCCTCCTGGAAATTGGAAGCAAACAAGACTCCGGGCAAAAGTTGGGAGCATGGGGGGTGGGTTAGGGATGGGAGTGGGGCTGTGGCAAGGTGAGAGGGGAAGGAAAAGAGAAAAGGGTAGGACAGGGGAGAGCTTGGGTTAGTGGGAGGATGTAGATGGAGGAAGGGCAGATATTGAAGCAGGGAAAAAGATATCTACATGAAGGGAGCCATTTTAGGGATCTCAGGTGTCCACGGGAATGTCCCCAGCTAGGTACTTGGACATCAGAGGAGAGGAGGCCTGAACTGGCCTTGTCCCATAGTCATACTCATGAATATCTTAAATAACACCATAGAAATTTCTTCTGGTGGATCGAGATAGAGACCCACATCCACTTCAGAGCAATTGACTGAGCTCCCAAGGTCTAGTTGAAGAGCACAAGGAGGGAGAAGATGAGCAAGGAAGTCAGGACCACGAGGAGTTGGTCCACACAATGAGACAGTATGCCTGATCTAATGGGAGCTCACCAAATCCAGCTGGACCAGGATTGAATGAACATGTGATCAAACTGGACTCTCTGAATGTGGCTGCTAATGGGGGTGGACTGAGAAGCCATCGATAATGGCACTGAGACCTGTCTCTTCTGCATGTATTGGCTTTTTGGGACTCTAGTCTATTTGGATGCACGCCTTCCTAGGCAGAGATGGAGAGGGGAGGGCCTTGGACTTCCCACAGGGCAGGGTACTCTGCCATCTCTTAAGGATGTAGGGGGAGGAAGGACCATTAGTGGTGGAACGGAAGGGGAATGGGAGAAGGGGAGGAAGTGTAAATTTCTGAATGGAAAAAGAAAAAGAAATAAAAAGAAATACCCTGTTCTGTAAAAGTACCAAAATTTCATTATTAATTATTTTTTTTGGCAAGCATTTCTGTTGTTTCCAGGTTCTGGCTATTATGAGGAATGCTACTATAAACTTACTTGAGCAAGTGTCTTTGTGGAATTATTGAGAAAACATTGGGCATATGCCGAAGAGTTATAGAGGTGGATCTTAAGGTAGATTTATTTCAAGTTTTCTGAGAAACCTCCCTATTGATTTCCTTAGTGACTGTACAGGTCTACACTCCCACTGGCAGTGGAGGAGTATGCCAATTGCTCCACAGTCTCTCAATTATTATCTGTCATTAGTGTTTTTTTTTCATCTTAGCCATTCTGGCTGGTGTAAGATGATATCTCATTGTTGTTTTGATTTAAATTTCCCTGATGGTTAAGGACTTTGAAAACTTTAAGTGTATCTCTGTCATTTGATATTCTTCTGATTAGAATTCTCTGTTTAGATGTGTGCCTACTTTTAAATTATATTATTTGGTATTTTCATGTCTAGTTTCTTGAGTTCTTTATACATTTAGAGATTAGTCTTCTGTCAGATGTAAGATTGTAAAGATGGTTTCTCATTCAGTAGACTACCATTGTATTGTATTGATAGTTTCCTTTACCTTATGAAAGATTTTCAGCTTCATGAGGTCCCATTTATGAACTATTAATGTCAGTTTCTGTGGGACTCATGTTCTGTTCAGGAAGTTTTCTTCTGTACTAACATGTTTTCTTTTCTATAAGGTTATATGTAACTGGATTTATCTTCAGGTCTCTAATTCAATTGGACTTCAGCTTTTTGCTGAGTGATGGATATGGAAGATTCTTCATTCTTCCACATGCCAACTTCCAGTTATGCCAACACTATTTGTTGAAGATGCCTTGTTTTTTCCATTGTATAATCTTGGTTTCTTTGTCAAAACTCAGGTGTGTGTAGATGTGTGGATTCATGTCAGGATCTTTGATTCAAATCCAAACTTGTATGTTTTATGCCAATATCATTCTGTTTATATTACAAAAGCTCTGTAGTTGAGTATAAAATCATGAATCATGATACCTCTGGATTTTCCTTAATTGCATAGAACTGTTTTTGTTTTCCTGTATTTCTATTTTTCCATGTGAATTTGAGTATTGTTCTACCAATACTCTTCAAATTATTATAAATAATAGAAACAGAAGAAATGCTGTTAAATTCTTTTTATGAGGCCTCAGTCACCCTGGTACCCAAATCACACAAGGACTCAGCAAAGAAAGAGCACTACAGACCAATTTCCCTAATAAGCATTGATGTAAAAGCACTGGCAAACTGTAATCTAAGAACATATCAAAAATGTCATGCACCATGATCAAGTAAGCTTCACCCCAGAGATGCAGGGTTAGTTCTACACATGATAATCTGTCAATGTAATCTACAATTAGAAACAAACTGAAAGAAAAAGTCACAACATCATCTTATCATATCCTGATAAAACCTTTGAGAAAATTCAACAGCCATTCATGCTAAATGACTTGTAAAAATCAGGAATACAACATACCAAAACATAACAAAATCAATATAGAGCAAGGCAACAGTTAACATCAAATTAAATGAAAAGAAATCAAAACAATTCCACTAAAATAAGTAATAAGACAAAGCTGTCCACTCTCTCAATATCTATTCAATATAGTATTGAAAGTTCTAGATAGAGTGATAAGACAAAGGAGATCAAGGTGATACAAATTAAAAAGGAAGATATAAAAGCATCACAATTCACAGATCATATGATAGTTTACATTATTTATAATAGGGAATTCCTACAGCTGATAAATACCTTCAGAAAAGTGGTGGATGCAAGTTTAACTAAAAAAAAATAAGTAACCCTCCTATATACAAATAGTAAACAGTACCAAGTCTGTGAAGACTTACTTAGAAATTTGATTAGACTAAAACATAAGACAGATTTCCTCAAAACACTATTAGAGGACATGATCACTGCCCTGACCCTTGGGATCCTTATGATTCTTAAAGCACTGAACCACACAGTACTCACTGCAGTGGCCTCCTTAAAGGTAAAAATTTCTGTTTCATTGCTTTCCCTCAGTATTCTGATGGAGGTGCCTTTCAAAAGAGCTCAGAGCATAGAGTTCAGACATGTAATGAAGAAAGCAGTAGTAAAAGCTTAGGGATGGAAGCACATGTCCCCCTTAGCCTGTACACTGACTGAATGGTACTCTGAAAACACTCTGGAAAATCAGAACTGAGATGATTTCTTAGCTTCCATTTGAGGACTTCCTGTGAGTTTCCTACTTCTTGTCTACACTGTAGGTCAATGGTATTGATTGGTCATCCATATATATTGTTTTGTTTCTCACTTCCTCCTTGATCAGGGTCCTCAAGAAAATCTTAGTTTTATTTCCACAGCCCTGTGCTAAAAAGGGCATTTTGAAAGATGATATCCAATGACAGCATAGATTCCACAATAATAACATTGCCATTAATAAAACTTGACTGTACTTTGGCATTTTATTAACTGTATTAATCCTCTTACTTCCAGTTAATTATATTTTTAATTCATTTTTATTCATATTGACAACAAATACTTAAATCAAATGTTTACTATCTGTGCTTTCTTTCCTGAAACCTGTGTTGATCCCCTGTAGTTATGTGCTCCCTAAATGAAGACAGGTGAGCCTCATTAAATTTCATGGCTGGATTTGAGGCAGGGTGTAAGTTGATCAGAGTTATGGAAGTGTGTTTGAGTGTAGAAGCATACATAGGTAAAGGAGGTGTGTGAATCATAGATTATAATGTATAGGTAAAAGAAGAAAGTAGTTCATAAATTAGCATACATAGGTAAAGGAGGTGCTTGTGCCAGTGGGTTAGCAGGCATAGGTAAATGATAGAAAAGAAGGACAGAAAGAACATGTTTTGAAACTGTAATATTAATTTTTTTTTAGAAAATTAGACACAAACTATCAAAAGCTAATTTCTGTTCAATTATATTGGATGCCTGAATTCATCAAAAACTTCTTTTAAGTGAGGAGCCAGATTAGCTTTTTCCCTCGCATTCTCTCCATCTTCTTGTCTAATCCATCTCCACTCGTTTGTATAAGTAGACAAAACACATTCTACCATGAACTGTGGGTGCTACCTTGTCCTGGGATTCAGA
Organism: Ondatra zibethicus; assembly: GCA_004026605.1. Lineage (NCBI taxonomy): Eukaryota > Metazoa > Chordata > Mammalia > Rodentia > Cricetidae > Ondatra > Ondatra zibethicus. The sequence goes on along the minus strand of PVIU01020737.1, from coordinate 17,089 downwards.
TAGGAAATTTTGATTCTCCTTCCCACCCTCCTTTATGATCTCTCTAGCCTCATCCTAAATCCCACAGCATCCTGCTTGTAGAAGCTTCTTCTCTCGTCACCTGAGGCATCTGGTTTTGGTTCTGACCGAATTCTTCACCATATTCACTGGGTTGTTTGAAGAGAGGCTGCTTGTATTGAGATAAGGATCAGCTATGATTACCAAAAATATGAAGAACATAATTTACTGCTTTTGACAATAATTTATATGGATTTAAATTGTAGATATGTATGTGAATGTGCTTTAAACTTTGATTTGCTAGATTTTATGTGAACATGTTCTCCTGTCAGTCTGGCCCATACCTAAAATAGGCATCTAAAACTTGTAGTTAAAGTATGTGCAGGTTTGCATCAGTTTTCTATAGCTGCCTTAGGGAAGGAAAAGCCACGTTAGATGATCACATTTTCATGTGTAGGACAGTCTATGGGAAAAGTGAAGATACATGAGGAAATCCCACTTAGACTTAGAGGTGCTCCAGCCAGAGGTCAGATTCTAGAGTGACAGATGTGTTCCCAAAACATTACCACTGTTGCAATGTTAGTCCTGGCCACCAGGTGGAGCTCACACCTCACCTAAGAAAAGGACTGCAGATATCAAATGCGAAGAGGACAGGAATCAATTCATTCAAAAGAAACCCTCAAGGGGAAAATCCTATAATGTGGTGTAATGTTTTTTGTTTGTTTTATTTTGTTGTTGCATGACTTATGGAGCCAGCATTAATGACTCCCAGGACCACCAACCCATCTATGACACCACCTGATGAAATGGACACATCTAAACTAATCAACAATAGGAAGACCATTGGAAATGAACAAGCATAGGATAAAACTAGTCCCTCTGAATGTGGTTGACAGTTGGGGCAGACTGAGGGGCCACTGACAGAGGCACTGGGATTTGTCTTTACTGCATGTACTGGATTTTGGGATCCTATTCTCTTTAGATGTATACATTGATCAGCCCAGATGTAGTAGGGAGGGCCTTGGACTTTCGACAAGGCAAAGTTCCTTACCATCTCTTAAGATTAGAGGGTGGTGGGGTGTAAGAGTGTGTTCAGGGAATGGGAGGAGGGAAGGGAGTGGGAATTTGAATTGGCATTTTTTAAAGTAATAAAAATAATAAAACACACACACACACACAAGAACTTCCCACCAGGTAGTATGGGTAGACTATTTTCTCAGTTGAGTTTTGCTCTTTCAAAATGATGCTATCCTGCTTCAAGTTGACAGTAAATTTAGCCAGCACACTGGACAATTTTTCTTCAGTGTTTTGGTGGAATTCTTGGTGGACATCTTTAAGTTACATGTCATTTGCCAACAATAACAACGTTGGTAATAATCCATGCTTTTAGAACTAATAGTATGTCTTTTTAAAAAATTTAGTGCATATTTTGCTGCACATATATTTAAATTGTATTACTCTTTTGCTGAATACTTTCTTTAATGTGTATGAAGAAATTTTCATCTCTTCTAATTAGATTGGTTTAGCATTATTTATATCACATACTAAAATAGCTTGTTTGGTTGCTTTTTATTTCTTTTTGCTTGGAGTTCCTTTTTACAATATTAACCTAAGGTGCTGTGGCATGATCGTGAGCTCAGAGGCAGCAACAAGAATGGTTCCATTTTCTAATTCAATCTGTTGTATAAATCATTTTATTGTGTCACTGAGACCATCAGTACTGAGTTATTACTGGAAGGAGTAAATATTTCCTGTCATTTGTTGTTTGTGGTATTTCTTGGAATTCAGTATTAAGAATTCTGTAATAATTTACTTATTTCTGTGACTGTAAGTGTTTTGGATCTCCTCACACTAAATATTTCATTAATCTCTGAGGAACTTAATTAGTCATTATAACTTTTTATTAAAACCATTATATTTTGGAATATTTTTTATTTTTCCTTTAATTTTGGCATATGCTTTTATTATATATAAATGTGTGGACTGAGAGTTGTGCTCTTTAAAACATAGTGTACATTTTTTCAGGCCTTCCTGGCTTGAGTGTTTCAGTCAAATATTTAAGAGTTATTCTGATAAACTACCTTTAAAGTGAGTTGACCTCTCCTGTAACTTTCAATACCGTTTCCTTATTTTATGGTTTTAGTATTCTAGTTGTAATATATCATTGGCAGGTCTTTCCTGTTCCAGTTTGGTTACCTACCTGTAGTCCACTTTCGCCTAGATAGGCATCTGTTTCTATATGATTAGGACATTTTTCTCTATGTTCGAATTGAAAATATTGTTTATGCCTTTGCTTTCATAGTTTTTGCCTTGTCTAACTCCATTAATCCAAAAAATACCTACATCTCTTCATGCTGTCCCAATGAATTCCTAAAATCTACTCATATACACTTTAATATTTTCTAATTGGCCTTCACTGAGTGACTCAATAGCATGACATTACACTCCAGTCTTGATTCTTAGTTTTTTTTTTTTTACAAGACCCATTCTATTTTTTGTCCTTCCATGTTTTTTTGAATTATTAATATTTTCATTTCCATAATTATATTAGTAGTTTATTCAGCAATTCTTAACCATATTTAACTCTTCTTTTAACTTTGATTTCTGCTTAATTTCACTCAAGTCCTTCTCATTTTGTTGTTATTGATGAAGATGGTGAAAATGACATTCTAGTCGGTGTATCCATATCCTCCTTTTGTTGCTAGAGCATAGTTATAATATTTTGCATTTTTGCCGGAAAATTACTCATGTAAACTACATTGTTCATTACTATGAGATGACTACTTTTAGTCTAGGAAGGGCTTGTGGTCTTGGCTAGTTATGTTTCTTTTCTTTAAGGTGAAGGTTAAGTACAGAAAAACCTCAGTGAGAATGGGTCTGTTTACATTGTTTGTAACTTCAGAGCTTAATTTGATAATAAGTGAATGCAAAAGTTCTATTGGTTCTGTTTTATCTGGCTTTTCAGAGTATACATTTTCAAAGTAATTTCCAATAATGTCTTGAATTTCAGTGGTATCAGTTGTCATTACATGTTTTGATTTGAGAGTTACCTATATGAAATGTTTGAGTCATTTTTGTGTTCAAATTATCTTTATTTTTTTCAGTATAGGTGAATTTAATGTTCAGGACAGGGATGAGTCATGAGAGGTTTGAATATTGCTTTACTTTGAGGAATTGACATCCTTGACGACTCTTTAAATGAAAAGACATTATCCAAGGACCAGAAGACCAACTGATTGTCCTCTTCACCCTTGCCAACTTGTGTTTTCTTTATGTCTGATTGCCCTACTTCTGGATGTGTTACGGTGAGTGACAGGAGGCACGGGGCCTGTGAGATGTAGAGAAGAGACAAGTCATCTTAATGAATGGGAAGTTTCAAATACAATTAGAAGTAAGAGGATGAACAATTCTAGAGAAGTCAGGTAGTTATTTTTTCACTTAGAGTTAAGAACTTGGAGAAGTCAGAAAGGTATTGAGTGAGTAAAAGCAATGTCTACTTAGCAGTTTGTAAATGCAGGAGCATGAAAAGCCTACCAAAGATGTTGGGAAGACCAATGACAACATAATGGGAAAGGGAGGGGTCAAAGAGAGACAGTGGCTTATGAGAAAGGAAGGAGCAGGGAAACCAGGTATCTAAGGGACAGGTGAATCGTTTCTGTGAGCAAAAATAAAATTTAGCTGGTGGTGAGACAAAGTAAGTACTTGAGGATCTCCAGGGCAGTGGATATGGCATGGAAAGAAATAGGTCAATTGGTATCCTATGGAGGTAACAAAAGAGTTGATGGAGCCTCTATGGGGAGCACACCTGCATTGATTCATAGGGTGCCCAGCTCTGAAGGAGCTGAAGTTTAAATACGGCTCTTTAATGTTTTTTATTTTGATTAATGAATAATCTCTGTATTTATATTCATTTAATGAAGATCTTTTATTTTTGGAATAAAATTTTGAACATTATGCATGGTATATTGTATGGTTCAGCTATGGCATCAGCCACATTTGATGAATTCAATTTAATGTATCCATTAATTATTCACTGAAACTTAAAAAAATCTCCATTAAAATTAACATATTTTAGTTTTTCAATTTGTAATTTCCTATGAATTTATTTAATAACTTCTGCCAAGACCACAGATGAGTTTACATGTACAAAGCATGATAGAGTAAATCCAGCTGGACTTGGACTGAATAAGCATGGGATCAAACTGGACCCTCTAAATATGGCTGACAATTGGCTTTCACTTAGAAACATGAACAGAACTGAACCATTTTTATTTGTGTTTTTCCACAACTGCAATTATGTTTATCATCATATTGACGATTTTATTTTTTAATGTAGAAAAATTTCTGACCCCTGTTCTGAACATAGACATAAGCCGCTTACCTTAGACCCAGCTGAACAGGGAACAGGAGGAATGTGATTTCTGTTTATTTTCATATGCTGTTAATAACTGAAAGGATCTGGTTTATCTGGGAATCTTTCTGCTAAATCAAAATATCCTGTGGATAAAGTTCTCACCATATTCTGTTCCACCCCAACATGCCACGTTAGTGAGAATGGCAGCGGTGTCCCATGCTGAGCAAGGGCCTCTATGGCTCAGTGCTCAGTTCTCTGTAAGCCATGTTGTTCTTTTACCTGATAATTACATGCCTGAAACTGAAACATGCTTCAGGAAATTATGGACCTAGCTGGCTCTCTATTCAAGAGGCCCCAAATTAGTTCTCTCATTACAACAAATGAGAAAATAATGACTTTTTTCCTTCATCACCCCATTATCAATATAAAGCTGTCATTTTTATTGAACAATGATTTGTGTGAGAACAGCTTTAGCATATAAAATGTTTGATTAAATTGTACATACTTCCATGTATTAATATTATGAACAAGGAGGAAAACTATTCAGTTAACTTTTCCCATCCATTATTAACTCCATGCTCAATATGAATAGTCAGAAGTTTCCTCATTTATAATATTAAAAGACTCGATATGTGGGAATCTTTACTCTACTCGATTCGGCCTGCAGACATTCCTGCTTCAGTTACACAGGAGGTAAAGCCATGCTGGGTTGAATGGTTTGTGGGGTCTCACAGAATCATAGTACAACAGACAGGATACTTAACCCTAGTTTTCTTATTTAAAGATATTTGTATTAAGATATCTTCAGATGAAATAGAATGCCATTTGTACAAATCACAGTTATTATAAACATGCATATAATTTCTGTGGTGATAACTGCTAGAATCAGAGCTGTGGACTGGCTTGCTCCCGGGTCATGATGAGCAAGCTGTTTTTTTCAACCCAGATAAACTGCCAAGGGATGGTGCTCAAAGTCGCTTGATGTTCATGGTTGTGATGTCCTTGTCACATCAAAAGACAGCATTTCATGGCACTGCTCTATCTATTCTAGCTTTTAAAATCTATCCATCTCATCTCCCTTGAAGTAACTTAATCCTTGGAAGAGGTTTTATCAATATTTCATTTAGTGCTTAGCATTACACAGTTGTCTATTTCTCAGTCCTAAATGGGGTGTCTTCATCAAATCCCTCCCAATTGGATGCAAGGATCAATGCAGAAGGTGTTGAGAAAGATTATGAGAGTCTCTGGGGGAGTGAAATCAACACAAAAATTGTGATACTTTCCAGACTCAATAGGACTGACATACATTTGAACTCACAGAGAATGTGACAGAATGAACAAGGCAGGCACAGGAACAAGCTATGTGAGGACCCAGTCCTAAGTAAAAAATGCAACACAAGACCCCACCCTTAGTAAGGAAGCTGTGTCCATAAGACAACTACAAAGAAAACATTAATTTTTTCAGTAGAGCCTCTATGATACACCCACAACTCCAAAGGGCAGGGCTCTGCCAAGCAAAAAATTGTCATCATAAAAATCTCAGTTTTTCTTCCCATAAATTAGTTACTATATTAACTCTTAAGTTGTGCATATGATGAGAATGTGTCAGTCTGAGAACAAAGCAGTGATGCAGGAGAAACCAGAAAAAGTAAAATTGGTGCTATGAAGGATTTGCTATCAACCTTCTTCTAAGTAAGATATACAAAGTAGAATTTACCTAAAGAAAGACTGCCACTAATCTGTCTGTAAGTAGTATAATGGCCTGGGTTGTCAGAAAAGTTTGTAGCATAAATGAAGTTTACAGTTGCTGGGAAACCACTTCTGTAAAGGTTTTTTTTTTTAATGAGGACTGACTTCAAATGTGACTTAATTCCCACAACAAAAGGAGACAATATTGATTTATAACCATCCATTGAGCTCTTTCCCAAATTAAAATAATTCTTCTATATGACATATCTGGGTCCTTGGGCAAATGATAACTGCATTAAGTTCCTTTCAGTATAGTTCCAGTTGGGCAACATGACTCTAGGTAATGACTATCAGAAAAAAAAAACATCATGGGTATACATAAGAAATGATTCTTGAAATATTTCTGCTGTATACCAATTTCTCTAGGTGGCTAGACTTGCAGTTTTTTTTCTGTTTATATTGATCAAAGTGTAACCTGAGACCTGAGAGACACTTGAGGATGGTAGCATGTGTGGACTCTAGAGTTTAAAGTCTATGTACACTGGAAAATCTTCCTCTCTGAGAGACAGATCTCTGGATCTTTTGTGTGCATTAGCCAGAATGAGTCGTGTACTTCTATTAAAAATTTTATCTTCTTGCTCAACTATGTTCATAGCAGCCTTATTTGTCATAGCCAGAAACTGGAAACAACCTAAATGCCCCTCAATTGAAGAATGGACAAAAAAAATGTGGTACATTTACACAATGGAGTACTACATGCAGAAAAAAAATAACGACAGCCTAAATTTTGCAGGAAAATGGATGGAACTAGAAAGCATTATTTTGAGTGAGGTAACCCAGACACAGAAAGACAGTTATCACATGTACTCACTTATAGGTGATTTTTAAACATAAGGCAAAGAAAACCTTACAAACCAAATCCCAGAGAATTTAGACAACAATACGGACACTAAGAGAGACCTACATAGATATAATATACGTGAGAAGTAGAAAGTATAAAAAGACAAGATCTCCTGAATAAATTGGGAGCATGGGGACCTTGGAGGAGGGTTGAGGGAGGGAGGGGTGTGGCAGGGACGGGAGCAGAGAAAAATAAAAAATAAAATAAAAAAATAAATAAAAGTTTATCTTCATCTACCTCTAAGTATGGGGAGTTACTGATTACTACAAAGTTATATTGATTACGCCACATCAGTACATACATAAGTCAGCTTTATAAACTTTCCAACTAAAGACATAGAGAATATCATAGAAGAGTAAATGGAAAGAATTTGAGAGCCATAGGATGGGAAAAATGCTAACATTTCTGATATTGACATGACAATTTTACTTTTGATTTCTGAGGAACAATGGTTTCTTACACATAACCTACAGAAAATAAAGGTAGTCAAAATTCCAGTATGTATTGCAGAAATGTTCCTGAGGACGTTCCCCTGTGTGGAACTTGCTGGTAGATGATTGCTACTGAGGGAGAGTCAAACTTCTTTGTGGATATGGAATTTGAAAATTTGTCCATTTTTCTCGAGGATGGTCCTACACACAGGTGCACATTGGAGCACTAGTTGGACTGTGTGATGGGTTTGTTAGTTAATTGAAAAGAAGGCATGAACTTGTGAGGGCGAATTATTTATGGTTTCTGGCAGTGTCTGGTGGTATTGTGGAATTTAAGTATCATTAAAATATATTACACACATATATGTAATTTTCCAAAATATTTAACAAAACTATTCAAAATTATGATGGGCACAATTGTTATAATTGGTTTTTGAGTTATATAGGTATATGTAATCATACTAATTTAAAGCCATGCATCAGAAAATTTAAAACTAATATCCTCATATGAGTGGGAACGTGTTATATTTGTCATTTGAACGCTGAATTACTTCAATAAAAATGTATGGCAGTTCTACCAAGTATCTTTAAATTGATTTCATTTTTCTTCACTGGCAAATGCAATTGAACTGTATATATTTACAAGATGTCTATTTTCCATTCATCATTTCAGGAACATCTGGGCTGATTTATTTCGTAATTATTGTGAATACATTTTTAATTTCCAATTTAAATTTTTGTTCTTTGAAAAGTCATCACACTTATTTCCATTGTATCTGCATTAACTCTCCTACCAGCAATGATTAAATGTTCCAATTTACATATATTGGTGGAAGTTACTGTCATTTATTTTCTAAATATTATTATCCATTCTTAATTGGTTGAGAAGAAATATCAAATTTTAGTTAATTTGGCATTACTTGATGACTAATGTTATTGGATGTTTTTAAGAGTTTGCTAGAAAACAGGAGAAAATATTTGTCATGTGTATGTTTGATGGATATTAGTAGCTAGAATATATAATAAACCAAAACATTAACCCACAAAAAACAAAAAACAAAATCAACATATAGAAAAATTAACCACAGATGACTCTCTGATTAAGAAATATGAATGGCCAATATATAAAACATCGTTCAATACCTTTAGACACCAGAGAGCACAAAAACCAAATGTGTCTTTAATTACTTCACTCAAAGCAGAATGTTTTTCATCAAGAAAGTAAATGTAAAATAATGGTGAAGATACAAAGAAATTAACATTTACAATTTCTGATATAAGGTACATTGGTAAAGCAATTGTAGAACTCAATATGGAATTTCTTAAAAATTAGAAATAAAACAATGTATTCAATTATACCACTCCTATTAATCCTACTGAATGGTTATGAAAGTTACTACATTGTATTCCCACTACACTAATTGCAGAAATCCAAGTAGCAGGTACAGTAAGTGGACAGCAAAGAAATTTTTTTGTTGTTTTTTTCTTTCCTTAACATGTTTTGCCTTTAAATGCAGAAAACAAGCCAGACATACTATGGACTTGTTATGTTTTTAGCTGAAGTTTCCAAAGCAAAACTAATACAGACCTGTAGTTATTTCTTTGGACCTTAGATACTTTCCTGGGAAAATAACAGAAAGAGTAGTGCCTCAATCCACAGGATACAAAAGTCACATGAAGTTGGTTTCTTTCAAAGAAAATAAATTCAACAAGTGAAAAATTATAATTCAGACATTCTCTGCTCATGTAGTATGCCATGACTTCGAGAATCCTCATTCTGTGACTTATTGACCAAACACCATAGAATGTCATATCTTCAAGGAGTGAAGATAAATGGAAGATCATCTGTGGATGGCTTAGAGTCCAGGCAGGAGACTTGTTAGTAATCCCAGACCTGGAAACTTTGCTTCTTAAAGGATCTTAAAATTAAAGGTGAATTAATTCCTAAGTATGATAAATACATTATACCAAAATGTTAAAATAGTCAAACAAGTGTAAAATGGAATTTCAGTATGCTTTGTCACTTATCAAATGTTAATTCTGGAAAGCAGTCATATTTCTTCAATATATGTTTGTCAGAAGACAGGATCACGTCTAGGAATTTGTGCATTCTACACTACTGAGCTAAGATTTCAAAGAAGGTTCTAGATGTTAATAATTCTATTCAACATTAATTCAGCTTTATATCAATTCTTTAAAAATATTCAAAGTAATATTTTATTATATCTGTGAATCAAACAGAGTTTTAGACATGATTAAATCATAAAATTTAAAGAGTAACACACCCACATAAGACAATATACAAATTGTAACACTGTTACTGATACCTAACTCATCTAGTTACTTTTGCATTATGAACTAAAACTGCATCCTCTATTGTTTCAACCCTAGAGCTGATTATATAGCAGGAAGGAAGAAATGCAAATTGTGCTTCCCTCTCCTCATGAAAACCAGCCCAGTCCTGACTCTTTCACTCTAGCTGAGGAGCCCAGTCCTGAGTTCCCCTTTATTCCCATTCAGAGATCAACACTGCACAAAGACCTCTCACCATGAAGTTGTGGCTAAACTGCATATTCCTTGTAAATCTTTTAAAAGGTAATTTTGGGAAGAAGATATGCTGAGTGCGTGGGAGCATGAGTAAGAGGTAGCATGAGTAAGAGGATGGTGTGTGTGTGTAACATTTTCCTCACTGGAATTCTCTATTATTGAAGGTATCCAGTGTGAGGTGCAGCTGGTGGAGACTGGAGGAGGCTTGGTGAAGCCTGGTGGTTCCCTGAAACTCTCCTGTGCAGCCTCCGGATTCACCTTCAGTGATTATTATATGGATTGGGTCCGCCAGCCTCCAGGGAAGGGACTGGAGTGGGTTGGCCGCATTAGAAACAAAGCTAATGGTTACACAACAGAGTACAGTGCATCTGTGAAGGGCCGATTCACCATCTCCAGAGACGATTCCAAAAACACCCTCTACCTTCAAATGAACAATCTGAGAGATGAGGACACTGCTACTTACTACTGTGCAAGAGACACAGTGAGGGGCTTTCAGTGTGAGACCACACACAAACCTACTTGTAGGATTGCTCAGGACCAAGAGTGGGTGTAGAAGGCCAGAGAAACAGACAGGAACTTTTATTGCTCCATACACTAATTTCTCAGAAAATTTGTCTAGTATTTATAATGCTTTATCAACCACAGAAGTCTCTACATTGAAAAGTGGCAACTAGACAGAATAGCTGAGATATGAAAAACTGTAAAGTAGGTGAAAATTTCTATTTGCCATTAGCGAATTCAAGGAGACAAGAAGAGAAGATATTAAAAACAGACATATTTTCTTTATGTTTATACATTTCATTTAGACATATTTCTTTGCAACTTGTTGAGCAACATTTTAAGATTATAAACTTCTACAAATGATGGCACTTTTGGGTTTCTTTGAAAAACACATTACAGTTATAATCTAAACTGAGACTTTGAGACTAAAAAAAGAGTATTACAGCAATTTAATTATCATATTTGAAACTTGTTTTTATAATATGAATCTATTACTTTAAACAAATCATAAGAATGGTTATTTTTTGTAAGATTTGAGCCATTTTTTAAAAGAATTTCCTAACATTTGATAAAAGCCCATTTGAATTTTTGTGTATAGACACCACTTATGACTGAGAATGTATTATATTTGTCTTTCTGGGTCTTGGTTACATCACACAATATGATTTTTTTCTAGATCCATTCATGTCCATGCAAATTTCAAGACGTCATTAATTTTTTACAACTATGTACAACATTTTCTTTATCTATTCTTCAGTTAAGTAGCAGCTAAGGTTTTTCCAGGTTCTGGCTATTTCAAGTAATGCTACTATGGACATAGTTGACCACATGTCCTTGTGTTATGATTGAGCATAGTTTTGATATATAAGCTACAGTGGTTTTCCTGGGTCTTCAGGCATATAGTTTCCTATATTTCTGAGAAATCATCATACCATTTTCCAAAGGAGCTATCCAAGTTTGCACTCCCACCAGAAATGGAGGAGTGTTCCCTTTACCACATTCTGTCCAGCATACACTGTCATCAGTGTCTTTGTTCTAGGTCGTTTTTACAGATGTAGGAGGGAATCACAGAATATTTTTTTTGGCATTTCTCTGATGGCTAAGGATGTTGAGCATTTCCTTAAGTGTCTTTCAACCACTTGTGATTCATTTGTTGTGAGTTTTCTGTTTAGGTCTGTACCCTATTTTTGATTGGATTATTAGTTTTTTTTTTGATGTCAAGCTTCTGGATCAGTCTTTTGTCCAGAGTGGGGTTGATAAAGATCTATTCCCATTCTGTATGTTGCTGTTTTGTCTGTTAACCATGTCCTTTGCTTTAAAGAATCTTCTCAGTTTGGGGAGGTCCCATTTGTTAACTGTTGCTCTCAGTGTCTATTCTATTAGTGTTATATTTTGGAAGTGATCTTTTATGCCAAAATGTTCAAGTACACATAAACTGAAGGAGTTCTATAAATGGAAAATATGATTAATGATCATGAACCACAAATGCAAGTACAAACAACAGAATACAAGCTCTATTTCTTGTAAGAAGTGCTCCAAAATAAAAGTCCTTGCACTGTTAGCAATTGAATCCTCCTGACCTATAAGTTCGTGTATAGAGTAATGAATTTTCATGCTTTTAAACCATAAAATTTTTTTAAAAAAATACGTAAGTTATGAATACTATAGAAATGTAAATGAATTATTTAGAATATGAGACATTCACTTCCTTACTAATATTATATTAGTGATTCTATGTTAGAGTGGCCAGCCATTTGGAATAGAAGCCATGGAGTTTCACATAGGATATTGTAATTTCTTCATAAAATTCACTGTTCTCAAACCAAAAATAAATGTCCATGACAGAATTAGAACTAGGTAATTATTTACCAACATCTTATTCCATAATTTGTGTACATTGCCTATATTCATTCATTTCTCACCCACAAATACTTAGCCTTTCTTGTTCTTTTTCATATAGGATATCCTGTAAGCATAGGTACATTTGCTTTATTAACACACACACACACACACACACACACACACACACACACACATTTGCTTAGATTCTGTATATGTTTGGAAAATATGTTCTTATCCTTTCAAAGATTGAATCATGCCCATTTAATGTAAAAATTTCTATAACCATTCATTTCCCAGAATAATTTGTATTTTCAATATTCTTTAGAGATAAGAAATATACCCATATTATATATATACATATATATATATATAAATAAATATCACATAGATATTATTGACTGATCTATTGATGAACAAATACGTTGTTTGTAATTCCTTGTTGTAGTAAAAAAGTAGCAGTAATTAAAATGGGGATACAAATATCACTAGGAATGGTATGAAAGTCTCTGGATACATACACAGGAAAAAGATATTCAGCTCATATGGTAATTCCAGTTTTAATTTTATGAGAAATACCCAAAATGATTCCCACAATGGTTGAATTAGATCACATCTACACCAACTGTGAATGAGGCCTGTGTCCTATAAATGTCGTCTTTTTTTTCCATATATTGTTTTGTTTTATTTTTTCCATTCAAGAACATAATTAAAGAAATAAAATTTTTACCTTTCTTCCCCTTCTCCTGGTCCCCTCCCACTACCCTCCCACCCCTCCTCCCTCCCTCTTCTTCCTTGAAAGAGGGCATGGTGCCCTGCCCTGTTGGAAGTCCAAGGCCCACCCCCATCCCTCCCGGCCTAGGAAGGAGTGCATTCAAAAAGACTCGGTTCTCAAAAAGATAATACATGCAGAAGAAATAGGTCCTGTCTTAAACATTTGTTGTCAGTAAGTTGATGGTAACCAATATTACTGGAGCAAGATGGTATCTCAAAATAGTTTTAATTTGAACTACCATTATGCCTATGGATATTTTTCATTTTTAAAAGTATTTGTTGGACATTTGTGATTCTTTCTGTTTTGTAAAGTTGAACTGCACCCATATTCCCAAATATTGTTTTTAAATCTTTCTTTACATTTAAAGGGGGATATACTATGGAGATTTGTATTGGTGTTGATCTTGGTTTCTTGATACAAATTTAAGGTCAATTTTATTATATATAAATATATATTTCTGCTCTTGATTTAGGCATTGTGATTGTGCAGCTCATTTAAAAATGTAATGTATAATTAAAAAATAAGTTAATAGATACTCATCTATAATAGCTAAGCTTGTGGTCATGTTAGTTTGATTTTCTAGATATATAGAGATATATTTCAGTTAGATAGGTATTCTTCAAATCTTTCAGAGACCTTCAGTGTAGTATGGAGGAGTGGACCACATTCCCTGTGCCGGGCTCCCCAGCATAGGGCCCCTTGTTTTGTTTTATCTTGCTCCCGGTGTCCAAAATAATTACATTGACACTCTATTTATTTAATTACTGTCTGGCTCATAAGCTCTAGCCTCTTCTTGGCTAACTCTCATATTTTGTTTTAACCCATATCTAGTAATCTGTGTATCACTACAGGGTCATGGCTTACCGCAAAGTTTCTAACCTACGTCCATCTCAGGCCAAAGAAACATGGCATCTGCCACACTTCCCTACCTCCTAGCATTCCATCCTGTCTACTACGCCCACCCAAGGGCTGCCCTATCAAAAGGCCAAGGCAGTCTCTTTATTTAACCAATGAAAGTAACACAAAAACAGAAGAACCTCCTACACCATATTTCCTTTTTTTGTTTAAACAAAAAAGAAAGGCTTTCATTTTAACATAGTAAAATTACATATAACAAAACAGTTATTAAGTAAGAATTATAGTTACCATATTTAGATCTATTTTATCTTTTATGATAACAATGGAAAACTATAACTATCCATTTTTTAATTTTATCAAAGATTTTAGAAGGATATAATATTACCTAAGTAAACAACTTTTAAAACTCTAGAAATGACAGAGATTCTCACTCTCTGTACAGTCACCCAAAGTTCTTATGTACCGTTGAGGCATCCATCATTAGTCTCTAGGCCCATAGTATCCAGTAGACATTTTTATGAAGCAGGAAATTTTAAAGACAGTTTAGTCATTTTTTTTTGTATCCTGTAGAATGTCTTGAATAATTTTTTATGAAGCAGGAACCCTGAAGGGTCATCTCACCTTTAGGTAAGTTTAGTAGTCCTCTTTTTGTGGGTTCTTTGTGTTTAGTTAAGTAGTCCAGGCAAGAGCAGTTTCTTGCCTAAATGGCTATCAAATTCCATAAGGAGTCTCTTTGATGTCCGTCTTTCTCTTGAAGTAGCTGGTGCTGCCAGGAGTAGATGTGTCACATTGTCATGAAAAGTCCTAAGTTATTTAAACATTAAATGTTATATTTTGTTGACTTTGAAAGATATGAAGAATGTATATCTAACTGAAGTATATCTCTATATATTTAGAAAATCTAACTAACATGACTACAAGTTTGATTATATCAATGATTATCTATTAACAACCTATACTTTTTAATTATACATTACAGTTTAAAATGAATGATACTATCATAATACCTTAATCAAGATCAGAAGTACATATATATAACAAAATTCACCTTGAATTTATATCAATAAAGCAAAATTTATACCAATGTAAATTATCCATATCTATATCATC
This sequence comes from Ondatra zibethicus, assembly GCA_004026605.1. Classification (NCBI taxonomy): domain Eukaryota; kingdom Metazoa; phylum Chordata; class Mammalia; order Rodentia; family Cricetidae; genus Ondatra; species Ondatra zibethicus. The sequence continues at coordinate 2,087 of PVIU01020737.1, read as the reverse complement.
TGCCCCTTTAAATTTAAATTGAAAGAACATTTAAAAACAATATTTGGGAATATGGGCATTGGGCAGCCAATTGTAGTATGGAGGAGCAGGCCGCATTCCCAGCACCTGGCTCCCCGGCGCAGGGCCCCTTGTTTTGTTTTGCCTGGCTCCCGATACCTGAAATAATTACACTGAAACTGTATTTATTTAATTACCGTCTGGCCCATAAGCTCTAGCTTCTTATTGGTAACTCTTACATCTTAATTTAACCCATCCCTAGTAATCTGTGTAATGCCACGTGTCTGTTGCTTACCGTGTAAAGTTCCAGCATCTGTCTCTGGTGGGCTACATGGCTTCTCTCTGACTCTGCCCTTCTTTCTTCCAGAATTCAGCTTATTTTCCCCTGCCTACCTATGCTCTCCTTTGCTATATGTCCAAAGCAGTTTCTTTATTAACCAATGATATTCATAGCATACAGAGGGGAATCCCATATCAGCCTACTAACAAGATAAGGTGTGCCTCACCTCTCTTACTAGGAAAGTTGTTGAATTACACTGTTAGCTTGAGTTTAGATAATCTTCTGTGATGCTGGGAGCGGTCATATATGTGAATCATTTCCCCTTTAATATTTTTTCTGTATATCTATTTGTATGCTCTTTTAGTACATATCACTAAATTAACCAGCACTAAAGAATTTACTTTAACATGCATTCATTCTTTCTATTAGTATTTATTCTTCATAAACATTTGCCTCATTTGAGAAAAAGAGAGAGGAAAGGGAGAAGTTAGAAAAGATATGTATGGCCAAAGAATGATTGACAAATTCTAGCAAAAGAAATGAAACTGAGAAAAATATTACTGAGTCTGTGTTTCTTCAGGGGTTCTAGGAAATGATCAAGAGAATTAGCATCATTACACAGGGATCATTGGGAATATTGTCACCAAAACTGGACCTTCCTGTTGCTTCTGCAGAGGTCATGTTCTTTGAGAAGTAGACGATGTGTTCAACATGAACAGTTAGACTGTCAGGGGCTGTTAAAACCAATAGCATGGGGATGATTACAGAGTTTGTAGATACAGTCCATATTTAAAGGATTTTAATTGGTAAGAGAAGGAAGACACTACTGGTTAAGCAGCTTCTTATCAGAACATCAGAGTTGGTGACATTTTATATTTTACAGTGATGGACTTTTAACATACTATTTTCAAAACATTTTTCATATTTTTTGAAAACCCACAAATATTTGTAATATATCTTGTCCATATCCCCACTCAATTCTTTCCTTCCAATTCACCCTCATTGGTCCTCCAACATGATTTCCTCACAAATTCTTGCCATCTATTTACAACCTAGCAAATGCGAATAGTGTTCCCTATCCCATTTGGTTTGTATTTACACAATAGACAAAGACAACCAACCAATATTCACATCTCCAAATAAAATGAATCTCCATCCAACAGCAGCCTTCCATTAATGCAGAGAGTGCAATGCTGAAAATAGAATACAGTGTGAGTGCTTGTCCCCAGATTGAATGTCTATCTCCAAACTCCCACATCACCAACTTCCTTAACCCTCCAGAATCCTTCTTCCAAGCCTCAAGATACATCATTTGAAAAGTCAGTTAAAAGAATGAAAGCGAGATGGTGGCCTCTGGAAATCACAGACACAGAAACAGACACAGACACAGAAAGACAATTATCACATGTACTCACTCATCAGTGATTTTTAAACATAAAGCAAAGAAAACCAGCCCACAAATCACAATCCCAGAGTATAGTACAAAGATACACCGAGGAAATCTATCTACTAAAATGTTTTCACTCGTCCTTGCCTTAAAAACTGGAACTGGGCAGTGCAAAGATGGACAGAAAAATTCATGCTAAGGGGCTGGTCCACCTACTGAGACAATGTGCCTGAACTAATGGGAGCGCACCAATCCACCTGGACTGGGACTGAATGAGCATATGATCAAACCAGACTCTCTGAATGTGGCGGCGAAAGTTGGCAGATGGAGAACCCATCAACAATGACACCAGGACCTATTTCTTCTGCATGTATTATCTTTTTGAGAACCGAGTCTTTTTGAATGCACTCCTTCCTAGGCCAG
>PVIU01020736.1:0-33309 GCA_004026605.1 Ondatra zibethicus | reverse complement strand
TGTTGTCATTTGGCTGCCCGTGAAGCCCCACCCCTGGGTCAAAAAGGCAGCCTCTTGGGGGTGTGACCCATGCTCGCAGGTGCGTGGCTATCCTCACCCCTGTGCACATGTGCGAAAGCCTGGGTCACCCGCCATTTGCGTCACCAGGGTCTGATGCACCTACGCAAGCCGTCTGCGCATGAGCAGCGCGGCCTTTAAAAGTCAGAGGCGCCATTCCCCAGCTCTCTTTCTCCTCCCCGTCTCCTCACGTTTCCTCGGGCCCATGAGCACACCCCCTCTAATAAATCTCCTTGCGTGTGTTTGTTAGTGTCTCGTGTCTTTCCACTTGTGCCAAAAAGTACAACACCGGACCCTGACATAATGGCGCCCAATGTGTTGCTGATCTGCAACCCCCCCAAAAAAACACAAAAAAGTAAGGAAGTAAGGAAGTGAGGAACTCGTGAGAAAAAATTGGTGGATATGTGAGTATTAAGCACTCAGAAATAAAGAATAAATTTTAAAGAAGTGTAAAAAAGCGGGACAAAATTTAAATTGGGAGTAAAAATTTGTAAATTATATGTATATGTATATATATATGGGATAAGGAAAAAGTATTCATATATATATGTAGCTAAAGCAAGTTAGAATGGAGCAGAAACAATGGCACATATATTTAAAATCTGTAGGCATGATAGACGCAGAGATACAACTTTTATCACTTGATAAATGAGTAGGAAAAATGAAAAAAAAAACAGCTTTTGGCCCAAGAATTGCTTTGGTTACCACTGAGATTGAGGAGCCATGTGCTTGCAGTAGCCAGCTAAATCTAACCCACCTGCTGGTAAAAGGCAAGCAAAAGACAAGAGTAAGTTTAAAACCTAATTTAACCCCACACAGTCAGCAATCCAGAGTCAGTCAACAGAACAGGAGAGAGTTCAGAAATTCTCTTAATTTTATAATTACAGTTAAAATAAAACAAAGATGGTAAAAAAAAATGGTACAGCGAGGCCTGCCAGAGCTTGGGATGGCAAGCTGGCAGACAGAGAGAGCCTATGTCCTACTCCCTGCTGTGCTAGAAGCTGAAAGGCAGGTTTGCAAATAAGGTAGCCTCAGAGAGCTGCAGCTTCAGGACATTTAAAAATAAATAAGCAGGTTAAATATGCTTCTTTTACATTTCACAATTTTGCTTCTTTGTCAAAAATCTGTTGTTTGTAGGCATGTGAATTTATATCCAAGGTGGATTGATTTCAGTACTGTGATTCTACAGTGAAGTTTTAAAGTCAGAGATTGTGATGCATTCAAAAGTTCCTTAATTGTACAGGATTTTAAGATTGTTTAGGCTATCCTGAGTTTTTATTTTTCCTTATAAAGTTGAGGATTGTTCTTTTGAGGTCTGTGAAGAATTTTGCTATAATTTTAACGAGCATTTGCATTAAATCTATAGGTTTATTTTAGTAAGATTGTCATTTTTGCTATGTTGGCTCTATCTTCACAAGAGAATAGGAGATCTTTCCATTTTCTGATGTCTTAAATTTCTTTTTTGAAAGATTTAAAGTGCTTATCATACAGGTTTTTCCATTTGTGTGATTAGAGTTACTCAAAGATATTTTATGATATTTATGGCTATTGTAAAGGATGATGTCTCTCACTTATCCTATGTGGAGAAGAGGTGCATTTTGGATTGTTTTCAGATTCTTTCTATGACAAAGTAATTCTGCTTTGAACATAGTTGAGCACATGTCCTTATGGTATGGTTGAGCATCTTTTGTGTATAGGCCCAAAAGGGGTATTGCTGAGTTTTAAGGTGGACAGTTGCTATCACCATACTACAATCCAAAGCGGCTGTGCCAGTTTGCACTTCCACCAGCAGTAGAAGTTTTTTTGTTTACCCCACATTCTCTTAAGCATAGCTTGTTAGCAGAATTTTTAATCTTGGTCATTCTTACAGGGATAAGATGGAATCTCGGAGTTTTAATTTGCATTTCTCTAATGGCTAAAGGATGTTATGCTTGAGATTTTTTTGTGGTTTTTATTTTTTTCCATATTCTTTTATTTTTTTTTCCATTCAAAAAAAATTTACATTTCCTCCCCTTCTCCCAGTCCCCGCCTGCTCCCGCCACCGCTCCTCCCTCCCCTGCTTCCTTAAAAGAAGGCATGGTGTGGGAAGTCCAAGGCCCTCCCCCCTCCATCCTGGCCTAGGAAGGTGTGCATCCAAATAGACTAGGTTCCCAAAAAGATAATACATGCAGAAGAGATAGGTCCTAGTGTCATTGTTGATGGCTTCTCAGCCTGCCCCCATTGGCAGCCACATTCAGAGAGTCAGTTTGATCATATGCTCGTTCAGTCCCAGTCCAGCTGGATTTGGTGAGCTCCCATTAGATCAGGCACACTGTCTCAGTGGGTTGACCAGCCCCTCAGGGTCCTAACTTCCTTGATCATCTTCTCCCACCTTCTGCCCTTCGAATGGACCTTGGGAGCTCAGTCCATTGCTCTGATGTGAATGTAGGTCTCTGTCTCTACCTCCATCCATCGGACAAAATTTCTATGGTGATGATCAAGATATTCATCAATGTGACTCTGGGACAAGGCTAGTTCCAGCACCCTCTCCTCTGCTGCCCAAATACCTAGCTGGGGACATCCCCGTGGACACCTGGGATCCCCTCTAGAGCCAAGTCTCTTGCCTACCCTAAAATGACTCCCTTAATGTAGATATCTTATTCCCTTCTCCAATATCCACCTTTCCTCCATCTCCACCCTCCCACTCCCCCAAGCTCTTCCCAGTCCTTCCCTTCTCCCTTCTCCTTCCCCTTCTCCCCTTCCCTCACCCCCCTACCCCCAGCACAGGGGTGGGGATAGAGAATTTTTTGAGTGTCTTTCAGTCATTTTAAGTTCATCTATTGAGAGTTTTCAATTTAGGTCTGTAACATATATTTTTATTAGATTATTTGTTCTTTTGATGACTAATTTCCTGAGTTCTTCATATGTTTTAAAAATAGATTACTGATAAGTAAACATCTTTTTCAATTCTATAGGCTGATATTATGTCTTATTGATTATATCCATTGCTATACAAAAGCTTCTCAGTTCAGGAGATCTGATTTATTAATTGTTTCTCTCAATGCCTGTGCCACTGAGGCTGTGTTTGAGATGTACCAATGCATTCAAATGTACTGCTATTTTTTCTTCTGTGAGGTTCAATGTGATTGGTTTTATGTTGAGGTCTTTGATTCATTTAAACCTAAGTTTTGTACATAAAAATGAACACGGATCTATTTTCATTCTTCTACATGTTGATGTCTAATTAGGCCAGCATCATTAGTTAAAATGCTTCCTTTTTCCATTTTCCTATTAGCTAGGCAGACTTGCAACTTAAGAGGAGGAGAGCTTACTAAATTTTAATTAGATATACAATGGCAAAAGCCTTAGTTATAATATTCTTATAGGAGATATTGAGATACTAAGTAAAATTCTTAAAGGGAACAATGAGCCAATTTCCAATAGAGAGCTTATAGAAGCTGCCAAACAGGTACTCAAGCAAGTGGAGTATAGATGAACAGGTAGAGTATACAATAATCAACAAGTACAGTATATCAATTATGATTCAGCTATGGCAAGTGTGTGTATTAAGTACAAAACTTATTCTACAGAAGTTTTATAAAAAAAAAAACCAGATTGCTTTTATAGCTGCACCTTCCCAGTTTTGCCAATTAGAATATTAAACTCTTAATTTAAAGCAGTAGATTGTTTAATACAAAAGAACAGGATGGAATCTAGGAGATGGTTTAACAGAGCCTTGACTATGATCAGTGTTTCTTATACTAAGCAGTAGATTAATAATTTTAAAATAGTGATTCTTGGACAACTGTTTGCTCAATTCAAAGGCCAGAGTAATAATCTTTTCCCAGATGATCGTTGCTGCAATTCACAGAACTATATTTTGCTAATGTTATGGCTAAAGATCCCTTAAAGGATGTTATGCTAAATTTTACAAATGGTTCTTCCAATGGAAGAACTGCATATATGGTTACTAATAAAAAAATTGTGGAGCATGATATGGCTCCTTAAAAACAACTTATAAAAGTTACAGACAGATATGCTGCAGGCAGATCTGACATAATGACACCACGGTGACCTTTGCTAAGGCAAGGTAAAAAATAGCCCTTGCAATAAATTATAAATAGACCCAACCAATATATATTTGGGGTGAAGGATGTGTTTATGTTCTTTTTTCACAGAAAGAAAATAAAGCTGGATGAGATGACTGCATATACAGTAAAGGAGTGGCAGACCTGATAACATCGTAGCTGTAAATGCCCCCATAGAGGAGTTTGAGAAAGGAGTTGGAGAGAAATCCTTGGTACCATCTTCCCCACCCCCACAGAGAGGATTGCCTGATGTGGGACCTGCTACCACCACTCTACACTGCAGGGTGCCATGCTGCTCTGAAGGACAGATACTGAGCTGCTTCCAGACACTTGGGATACAGACACAGAGGACCTGCTGAGATGACCTGACCATGGTGACTATAATTTTCTGCAGTTTGAATCTTGTTTGCTTTGGAACTGAGATGTAGAATGAACATTTGACTGTTTTAATCTTTGAGACACAGAACTCATTTTGACTAAAATATTGAACCTAAGAACTAAGACCTAAGCTTTCCCCTCATGGAAAAAAAAGACCCAAAATAAGAAATGACTAAAACCCCTCTTTAGTTAAGAAAGGAGTAAGCCTAAGGGTTTAACGGCTGCTCAGAGACTAGAACTGGTATTTGAAAACAACAATGTCATTGCACTCTTACTGGTATTGACCTGATATTTGTAACTGCATTTAAGATGATGAGAAAAGTTGTTATTGACCAACAATGCTGAGAATCATGGTACTGACCTGATGATATTCGTAACTGCATATAAGATGCTGAGAAAAGTTGGTATTGACAAATAATGCTTATGATATTTGGAAAAGTTGGTGTTGACTAATGTTGAGAATTATGGTATTGACCTAATAATAATTGTAACTGCTTATAAGATGTTGAGAAAGGTTTGACACACCCTGTAAATATTGGGGTTTAATGCATATGTTAAGAATTTTAGATTTTGATACAATGTAAAAGATTTAAGAGCTGCTCTAAACTAGCTAAAGAAGCATTCCCAACTCATTCCCAACTCTCCTTTAAATAGGAGAATATAGCCTTTAGCAGCATGATTATTCATAAAGCATTATGAAAAGAAAGTATGGCTCCAAGACATAGAGCCCAAAAAGTATCTCTCTCCATTAATTTCTTTCCTTCACTGAGATCAGCAGTCAATGACAGGTTTGAAGCTTCTTCTTCCCAGATGCCTAAGATAGGAGCTTGCATATATGAATGCCTGTTCAGAGACAGGAACATTTGGGTAAATGGAGAAGTCTTTGCCAAAGTCAGGTGTTGCAGAAGCACAGGTTTTATTAAAAATTAATAAGAGAGAGTGGATTTCATGAGCGATCATGGAAAATATCCCTCCCAATAAAGCCATGTGAGTTGTGCCATTGTTCCTGCACCTCCACACCAGTCCAGAGAGAGATAGTTTATGTTGGGGTCTGGTCCAGAGAAATAATTTATGGTCCGGGTTAGCACCGGACCCTGACAGAGATATATCACTGAAGGTGAACTTTGAGATTTCAAAAGCCTATGACATTCTCAGTTAGTGGTATGGTTCTCCCTACCACCCCCGAACTTCTTCTGTGTGTATGTGTATTTGTGTGTGTGTGTCTGTGTATGCATGTGAGTGCATGTGCATGTGTGTTTCTTGCTTGAAGATCATATGTAAGCTCTCACCTATTGCTCCAGCACTATGCCTGCCTTCTTCCACCATGATTGTTATGGAATCACTCTCTGAAACTCTAAGCAAGCCTTCAAATAAGTGTTTTTTTAAGTTGCCTTGGTCATGGTGTCTCTCTACAGCAATAAAAAAGTATGACACTTTGTGACATGTTGACTCAGATCTAATTATGTACTATAGAGAGGTATTGCTATAGAGAGGTATAGAATTCTACTTTGTTTTAAAGAAACTTCCATAATTTCCCTAATGGCTACAGGTTTTTATTTCCACCAGTAGTAACTAAAAGTTTTTCTTTCCCCACATCCTCATGAATAAATAGTGTCATCCCTTTTCTTGATGATAGTTATTCTGACTGGAATGAGATAGAATCTGAAAGGAGTTTTAATTTGCATTTTCCTTATTGCTACAGATATTGCACCAGTTTTAATTGTCAACTTGACCCAACACAGAATCACCTGAGAAAAAAGTCTTAAAGAATTTTTGAGATCGGAGTGCCTTGAGAACAAGTCAGTAAGGAATGGTCTTGATCATTAACTGCAGTAGGAAGACTCACCTTGAATGTAGCCAACACCATGTCAGGGGTATGTCCCTGAAATATATAAAAATAAAGAAAGCCAGCTGTGCGGAAGCACCAAGTAGGCAGCAGGGGTGCATTCATTTCTCTCTACTCTAGCTGGTGAATGTGCTATGACAGCTACTTCAAGCTCCTACCTCTCTGACTTCCCTGCAAGAAAAGACTGTAACCTGGAATTATAAGTCGCATAAAATTCCTCCTTTATGTTGCTTTTGGTCAGGGTAGTCTATCATAGCAACAAAAATGAAACAATGACTGTCTAAGTTAGGGTTTCTATTGCTGTGAAGAGACACTATGACCACAGTAACTCTTATAAAGGAAAATATTTAATGGGCATAGTTTACAATTTCAGAGTTTTAGTCCATTATTGGCATGGTAGGAAGAATGGTGGCATGCAGGCAGACATGCTTTGGAGGCATGGTAGGCAGCACTAGCTGGAGAAGAAGCTTAGAGTTCTACATCTTGATCCACAAGCAGCAAAAGGACACTGCATAGTGGGTTAGCTTGAGCATATATGAGACCTCAAAGCCCACCCTCCCAATGACACACTTCCTCCACTCTCTCTCCAACAAGGCCACATCTACTCCAATAAGGCCACATATCCTAAAAGCACCACTCCCTTGGGCTGAGCATTCAAACGTATGAATCTATGGGGGTCATATCTATTCAAACCACCACAGTGACAGAAGCTAATTACTTTTCAAGTGTTTATTAGCCATTTATATTTCTTTTGTTGTGAACTATCTATTCCATTCATTAGTCCATTTATTGATTGGCTATCTGAATGCTAGTTTTTAAATCTTGGATTGTGTGTATGCTTATGTATTTATGTGTATGCCCATGTTTGTGTGTGAGAGTGTAGATGTCAGTCCCAGCCTTCTACTTTACTTGAGGCAGGGTCTCTTGTTCACTGTTGCATACATCAGGTTAGATAACCTGTGAGTGTCTAGAGATTCTCCTGTCTTTGCAACTCATTTCATTGTAGGAGCACCAGGATCACAGCTGTACACTACCAAAACTTTTCTATGAGTTTCGAGTGAACTCAGGTCCTCATCCTTCTTCAGCATGTATGTTACACACTGAGCCATTTCCCCAGCCCTGACAGTTTTCGGTGTTCAATTTCTGAAGTTCATTTTATATATCCTGTTTACTACATAGTGGGAAAAGAATCTTTAGCTATATTCACGAGTTCTTTCTTTGCTCTGGTGATTGTTTATTTTGGTGTGTACAAGTTGTGTTTTAATTTCATGCCAACCCATTTATCAAATATTGGGATCTTTTTCTATACTACTGAAATCCTTTATAGAAATTCTTTGCATGCTTCTGGCAGTGTTCTCTTCTAACAATTTCAAGTCTTGCATTAAGGTCTTATCCATTTTGAATTGAGTTTTATATAGAGTGAAAGATAAGGATTCAGTTTCATTCATCAACATATCCAGTTTTCCAGCATTATTTGTTAAAGATGCTTTCTTTTCTCCAGTGTGATCTTGAGTGTGATATTTCACCTGCCTTCTTTCCTAAGAAGTTAATTATTGGTATATGGGAAAACTTATGACTTTTTATGTTGATTTTTTTATCTTGCTACACTGCTGAAATGTTAATGGGTCTAAAAGCTTTCTAGTGGTGCCTTCAGGGTCTTTTAAATATAAGATCCCATGTTTTACAAGGAGATATTATTCCTTCCTTACCTGTTTGTATCCCTTTCCTTTCTGATGTTTTGTTCTGGCTTGATTTGGTTTGGTTTTGGTTAGAGGTTTTATGGGGGGAGTTTGTTTCTTCAAGATAGGATTTCTCTGTATTGCCCTGGTGGTCCTGGAACTCACTCTGTAGACCACGCTGGCCTCAAACTGCCTCTGCCTCTGACTCCTGAGTGTTAGAATTAAACGTGTGTGCCATCACTGCCTGGCTTTTTTTCTGTTGTTTTATGAGGCTAGCTAAGACTTTGATCACTATAATGAATAGGAATAAAAGTAAGTAACCTTCTCTCATTATAAATTTTAAAGGCAATGTTTCAAATTTCCCCCCTTTATTATAGTGCTGTATACACTCCTGTTATATATAGTCTTTATTTTGTTGAAATACATTATTTTTATTCCAGTTTTCTTCAGGGATTTTATCATGATGAGATCATTAAATCCTGTCAAAAAAGTTTTTTAATCCATTTAGATGATTTGATCATGGATTTCTGTCCTTAAACTTATTTATCTACTTAATTATACTCAATTGATGTGTCCATGTTGAACTAACCTTGTATCTCTGAAATAAAGCAAATTTACTTATGCTTTTAATTTGGTTTTCAAGAATTTTATTAAGGATATTTGTATACAAGGAAACCAGTTTATAGGGCTCTTTGTTGTGTTTTTATACCATTTGGAATCAAGCTAAGGCTGAGTTATAGAATGAGTTTTGCAGTATTATTTTACTATTTAATGTATGGAATAATTTAAGGAGCATTTGTGTTGGTTTTTAAAAAAGGGTTGTACAATCAACATCGAATCCATTCTATCTTGAGCTTTCTTTTGTTTAAAGGCTTTCTGTTAGGACTTTAAATCTGTAAATTTTTATAAATCTTTTTAAGTTATTTATATCACACAAATTTAATTTTGGTGTCTCAGAAGTTATCCATTTATTCTAAATTTTCCAGTATTTTCTAACATAAGTTTTCAAATTACTCCCTACTGACATCTCTATGCCACTGGAATTTCTAGTAACCACCTGTTTTTCATTTCAAATTTTATTAATTTAGGTCTCCTCTCCTTCTGTTTATTAGTTTGGATATGTGTTTTTGAACCTTGTTTATTTTTTAAAATTGTTAGTTTGACTGTATATTCTTTCAGTCACTATTCCATTAATTTCTTCCATGATCTTTATTTATTGACATCTACCGCTTTTAGGTGTGGGCCATTATTTTTCTTGCCATTTTAGGAACTTGAGATTTCTCATTAGGTTATTTGAAATCTCTCTGATTTTTTAATATAAGCATTTATAACTACAAACTTTCTTCTTAGATCTCAAAGGTGCTGTTGAGTTGTACTTTTATTTTCATTTGAACAACAAACAGCAGGAAACAGGTTGGAGAAAACTATGCCAAAATTTCCAAAATGATTGTTTATAAATGTTTGTTTTCATTTAAAGTGGGATATGATATAGAAATGAACACTTTGCATTGGTATGAATCTTGGTCTATTGATACAAATTAAATGTTGATTTTGTTACACTGTGTATATATATTTCTACTCATATTTAAGGTATTATGTTTGTGCAGCTCATTTAAAAATGCAATGTATAATAAAGAAATACAGGTTTATAGATAGTCATTTATAATAATCAAACTTTTAGTCATGTTAGTTAGGTTTTCTAGATATATAGAGATATATTTCAGTTAGACAAATAATCTTTAAAACTTCAAAGACCTACAGAATATGACATTTGAAACATTTTAAGAACTTAGTCTTTTCTTGACAGTGAGACATGTCTGCTCCTGGCAGGACCAATTACTTCAGAGAGATTGATGAGCATTGAAGAAACTCATTATGGAATTTGCCTTCAATAAGGTAAGATTAGTCATTTGGGCAAGAAACTGCTCTTGCCTAGATAGCTTGATAGTATGCTATATGAACTGGACATGCAGAACCCACAGAAAAATGACTGCTAAGCTTTGCAAAAGATGGGATGGTCCTTCAGGGTTTCTGCTTCATGAAAGAGTCTGCCAGATATTCTGCAGGACACAGAAGGCGGCAACTGATGAACTTTGCCATTATAAGGCAGAACAGATCTTCAAATTTCCTTCTTCAAGTAAAAGTCTGCTGGATACTATGGGCCTGTAGGCTGAAGATGGGTGCCCCAATGTTGCAGAAGAACTTTGGGTGACTCTTCAAGCAGTGAGATGTCTCTGTCAATTCTAGAGATTTGGAAGTTGCTTACAATGTACTTTCTGTTTACTTAGGTAATATTATTTCCTTGTAGGGTCTTTGAAGAGTTGAAGACAGATAATTAGTTTTCCTTAGTTATGAAAAAAGATGAATTCAATATAAAACTTTAGACTCACAAAGATAAGATAGATGATAGAATATTTTCTTTAACTTTTGACTTATACAAATAGACTATTGTAACTGTAATTCTTGCTTAATAACTGTTTTGTATATGTAATTTTACTATGTTAAAGTTATTTAGACAGAAAGGGGGAAATGGTATGGGAAGTCCTTTTGTATGTGTGATGCTTTTATTGGTTAATTAATAAAGAATATGATTGGGCCTATGACAGGAAAGAATAGAGCGAGGTGGAAATTCCAAGCAGAGATAGAGGAGAAAAGGCAGAGTCAGAAAACACCATGGAGCTGTCAAAAGGAGATAGATGCTAGAGTACCTTACTGGTAAACCATGAGTCTTGTGGCAGTATATAGATTAATAGAAATGGGTTAATTTAAGATGTAAGAGCTAGCCAATAAGAAGCCAGAGCTAATTGGTCAAGCAGTGATATAATTAATATAGTTTCTATGTGATTATTCAGGTCTGAGTAGCATGTAAACAAAAGAGCAGTCTCTACCTACAAAATCTGTATTGGACATACCATACTAGAGGGTTTACAAACCTAGATTGATTTGAGAGAAACAATATCAATTGAGGAATTGCTTCCATCAGACTGTCCTGTAGTCAAGTCTCTGGGACATTTTCTTTCATTACATTTTATAGTGCTATATCCTGTAGATGATTCTTTTACTGGAAAACAGTTTGTTTCTGAATATGTAGTTTTATTTCTTTTATTAATATTTAGCATTTATTTTATGTTGTTTGAAAATTTCATACATGAGAACTCTCCATTATTTCCACTTCTATTCGCTGGTTTCCATCTCCTTCCCTAAGCCCCCCTCATTTCCTCTCAACATTATGATCTCTTCTTAATTACTGTCAAGTATATAATACATAAACATATAAATATATACATATATAAATAAATATTTCTGAGTTCATTTAGTTTTGAGCATATGTAAATGTGTTTAGTGCTGACCACTTTAGACTGGATAACCTATCAAGGTAGTTCATCCCTGGAAAATACTGATTCTCTCTCTTTTAGCAGTGATTAATTACCTACAGGTCTTCATCTAGGGGTAGGGCCTTGTGAGATTTCCCATATTCACAATGGGTATCAACTGGTGTTGTCATTTTTCTGGTCTTGTTTAGGCAACCATATTGTTAAGATTGCAGGAGTGCAATTTCCTGACATATATAGGCATTTCTTTTAACTAATGCTTGATGTAGGGGGGCCCACCCACTGTGAGTGGTGGCAGCTCTAGGCAGGTGGTCCTGTTGTTATATAAGAAAGATAGTTGAACAAGCCTTAGGGAGCAAACTAATCAGGAGTGTTTCTCTAGAGTTTCTGATTCAATCCCTGCTCTTTCCTTTCACAATGGACTGACTATAGACTGTAAGCTGAAATAAACCCTTTCCTCCACAATTTGCCATGAATCACAGTGTTTATCATGGCAACAGAAAGAAAACTAGTACAGATACCCAAAAAGGGGAAACCAAACCTTGTCTCAAAAAGCAAAAAAAAAAAAAAGCGGGGGACCACCTGTGCTGAATGGAAGGAACCTTAATTGTGGAGATGCCTCTGTAAGACCTATCTATAAGTGTTTTCTTAATTAGTGATTGATAGGTGAGGGTCCAGCCCCTGGGGGGTGGTTCCATCCCTGGGCTGATGGTTCCAGATTCTATAGAATAAAAGCAGGTTCATCAAGCCATGGGGGCAAGCCAGTAAGCAGAACCCCTCCATGCCCTGTGCATCAGTTCCTGCCTCCAAGATCTTGCCCTGTTTGAGTTCCTATCTTGACTTAGTGTGATTATGAACATCGATTTGGAAGTGTAAGCTAAATAAATCCATTTCCTCCCCATCTTGCTTTTTGGTCATTGAGTTTTGTCACAGTAATAGAAACCTCAACTAAGATAACACATAAGAAAACTTTGTAGAAAGGTATCAGGAAAAGAATTCTAAATCCTAAATCCCCTAATTCCACAGTCAGAAAATAGATCAATGTTCACAAGGACATCAGAAATGGGGAAGGAAACTCACTATTGTGATAGAAAAGTGTGTAGCATGGAAAATTCACTATGATGAGAAAAGAGTGTACAGGGTGGAGGTACTGAGTAGTGGGATCGAGGAAGGAGAGTGAGCTGTTGCAGAGGAGGAGCTAGCTATGAGCCAGAAGTTAGAGAATGGCTGTTTGCAGTAAGGCTATGTTAATATTATAGCCCCATGGAGCTTACAGAACACTGGTTGAAGCCAGGATCATTCAGTGATCATAGTAACTCCATAATCTCAATATTGGTTTTATTACCCACCCCACCCCATTGGACACATGAGAAGCCTGAGGTTCAGCAGGCATTTTTTGTATTTCTTTGTTTATATTTGAAACATGGTCTAGCTATGTAGCCATTGCTAGTCTAGAACTCCCTATACAGATTATCTTAGCCTTAAATTCATGTTAAAATTCCAACATCTGCCTCTCATGTGCTGGGATTCCAGGTGTGTGCCACAGCACATGACTTCTCAAGCACAGGTTCAGGCACTGACACTTGAATCCCATGACTGGTATCTGGGGCAACACCTAGGACAATGTGGGTTTTTAGAAGCGTGATTATAGTACAGGGAGATTAGGACTGTAAGGCAAGAGAAGGAATAGAGATCTGCTTGTATCATGTGACCAAAGGTAACAACTTTTGCAGAGCTTAGGAAATCTCAAATGGGAGTCTTCTGGAAACTTCTCTTTCTTAGTAACTATGTATTGTCTTTGTGTTTCTCATAATGGACTTTATATCTGGAGTAGAGACTATGCATCCGGGTGGTAGGAACCTAACCATATGCTTTGTAAAAGTTACCTAGGGAATGCTCACATGCACACACCTTTCTGCAAGTGACATAAATACAACACACTCTGAACTGAGGCTCTCCCACACTGGTACACATGGTACTGGTTGCAGGGGTGCCGGACACTTTCAGAAGGTAGGCTTCAGCTGAAGAAAGGAGGTTTCTGGGAGAATGCTGCCAAGGTTATAGTTGTTATCAGATCCTTTCATCTCTGTTTTCTAGCTGCTGTAAAGTGGACACTTGCCTTCTATTACATACTTTTAGTGCCATAAAGCTATGCCCAAGCACATGTGGCCAAATGACAATAGAGTGACCCTCTGAAGCCATAAGCCAAAATAAGTGTTCCCTCTTTTAAGTTGTTCCCATCAGGAATTGTATCACACTTGTAAGAAAAATAATTACTACATAACATAATGCCTGAACACACCAGAAAATAAAGGGGATGTAAATCAGGGAGAATGAGACTCATGGGCCAATGACAGTGGAATTAGCAAACTGATTAGTACTGTCAACGTTTGGATTAGGAGCATTTGGGTGCATTTCTTCTATTTTCCCACAAATGGATCACATACTACCTCTGCTCTTGTTTAAAAGAATCCAACCTAATAACCAAAGAGGTGTGGCAAAGTCACAAGGAGCTTTTCCCTGACATATTACATACAGTGCCTCCAACACTTAAACATATTGGTTTTTCTAGGAATTTGGTCCTCTGTTCCTGTGCTCAGATGAGCTTATCTTAGCCTTGACATCACTAAAGTGAAACAGAATCTTGCCATCAGAGCCATGAGATCACCCAAAGCAACAGTTGATCTTCTGCACAGATGAGGAATGAGTTCCAAATATAGAAGGCAAAGGATTCTGGAACCTCAGGAATGAGGAAAGGAATTACTGTCTCTTTCACATCTTAAAAAGTTTGCATAAAGGATTGCATTTACCTCAAAATGAACATCAATTCTACACATTTTAAAATTTTATAATATAATTAGACTATCTGTTAAATAAATGTGAGGAATGGGGTGCTCTGATCAGATCACTGGTTATCAAGATGTCATAAATAAATCATCTCCCTAAGGATCACCTGAGAGTGCTTTGAAACCTCATTCCCAGCTCTTGTCCTGTAGTCAAACTGATGACTATCTTGAATATCACCATAGAACCTTCATCCGGTGATGCATGGAGACAGAGACAGAGACCCATGGAGACAGGCACTGGACTGAGCTCCCAAGGTCCAGTTGAAGAGCAGAAGGAGGGAGAATATGAGCAAGGAAGTCAGGACCATGAAGGGTTGGTTCACCCACTGAGTCAGTGTGCCTGAGCTAATAGGAGCTCACCAACTCCAGCTGGACTGGAAATGAATGAGCATGGGATCAAACTGGACCCTCTGAATGTGGTTGACAATTGGGGCATGTTGTAGGGGTTTTTGTCCTGCCTGGTTCCTACAGTTGTTAAGTCCCAAAGAAATCACACAGAGGTCTACATTAATCATAAACTGATTGGCCCATTAGCTCAGGCTTCATATTAACTCTTATAACTTATATTTGTCCATTATTCTTATCTGTGTTAGCCACATGGCTCAGTACCATTTTCAGCGGCGTAAGTCACATCTTGCTTCTTCTGTGTCTGGACAGGACTGCAGAGGGAGCTTCCCTCTTTAAAGAATTCTCCTTAACTCATTGACCAGCCTCTACTTCCTGTCTGGTTGTCCTTCCTATACTTCCTGCCTGGTTACTGGCCAATCAGCGTTTATTTAAAACATAATTGACAGAATATAGACAATTGTCCTGCACCACTCCCCCCCCTTTTTTAAAAAAAAAAAAAACAAAAAAAAAACCAAGAACATCCATAGTCCTTTTTTTGGGAATGTGGGCATAGTTTTCCAGGCTACTTCCTGCTGGTTGGTGGTGCTGATAATATTATGGGGACCTAAAGAAAATTTAGAATTATGGTCAAGTCCTGACTTGAGTATCCTGTGAGTCTTGATCATCTCAGGCAGCAGTCTTGAATCTGTTCTGGATGTAGAACTCAGACATTTGTTCCTACCAGAGATTTCTCAGGTGGTCTTCCTTGATCAAACCTGGTTTTTCTTAACTCAGAATGAATCCACAGCCTCTCATTTCCTGTGAAGACAAAAGCAAAATCTCTTCTCCAAAGTAACATACATTTTGACTTCAATTTTGAAGTCAAGGTATTTTCAAAATACCTATCTTGGATTAATTCAGCAGCATTTATAAACAAATATCTTTTAGCAGCTATTGCTCCTTCCTCAGCATTCAAACAATTCAAAGAGTATAATAAAATACAATATAAAGATTCTCTGTGTATTTTTTCATCTTTACATGGCTTTATTTTAACCTCTATTTCTTTTATTTTTATTTTTACTTTTTGAGAGTGGTTCTCTGTATATCTTTGGCTGTCCTGGAATCCCCTTTGTAGACCATGCTGTCTTTGAACTCACAGAGATCCACCTGCCCCTGCCTCCCAAGTGCTGGGATTGAAGGAGTGTGCTACCACACCTTGAACTCATAGAGATCTGTCTGCCTCTGCCTCCCAGTCATTGGGATTAAAGGTGTGTGCCACCACACCAAACTACTTTCTTTTTTAAAAAGACTTTTTAACCTTTTTCTTTTCTCTCCCCAGCCTGCATATATTTTTAACACACTGTAAAACATTTAGAAGTTTTCTTCAACTTTGAATCTTTCTTTTACTGTATATCTCTCTTTTTCTGACCACATGAGTCTTTAATTTGCAAAGCAATATGGCTAGAATTAAAGCCATGGCTTTGACGTATGGATCCAGCCCATTCCTTAGCTTTCTGAGATTCCAACCTCATGGCTGAGGTACCGGCTGGAGCCATGTTAATTGCTACAACTCTATGGCATTTCAAGGTTCCTGCCACCAACAGAAAGCATGTGGTCAGCTTTTCATCAACACCATTTAAGTGTTTCGTGGCAGGACCTCTTTAAAGAGCTGTAAGGTTTTGCAGCTAAAGCTGAGTCAGGAAGCCTCTCTTAAATGAGACACATTTGCCTCTAGCAAACAGAGCCCACCTGAAAAAAATGCTGCTATCAATAAGCTGTGCTTAACTCTATTCTTTTTTTGTTTAGAATTACTTCCCAAGCTTTGTCAGGCTTTATGTGGATGCAGTCGTCCACACATTGGGCACAATTTGTTGTCAGGGTTTATGTCCTGCCCAGTTCCTGCAGTCATTAAGTCCCAACGAAATCACACAGAAGTCTACATTAATCATAAACTGATTGGCCCATTAGCTCAGGCTTCTTATTAACTCTTATAACTTACATTAGCCCATTATTCTTATCTGTGTTAGCCACATGGCTCAGTACCATTTTCAGTGGCGTAGTCACATCTTGCTTCTTCTGTGTCTGGGCAGGACTGCAGAGGGAGCTTCCCTCTTCCCAGAATTTTCTTGTTCTCATTGACCCGCCTCTACTTCCTGTCTGGTTGTCCTGCCTATACTAACTGCCTGGAAACTGGCCAATCAGCGTTTATTTAAAACATAATTGACAGAATATAGACAATTGTCCCGCACCAGGGGCAGACTGATGGGCCAATGATAATGGCACTGGGATTTGTCTGTACTGCATGTACTGGCTTTTTGGGATCCTATTCTCTTTGGATGTAAACCTTGGTCAGCCTGGACGTAGGGGGGAGGGCCTTGGACTTCCCACAGGGCAGGGTGCCTTGCCCTCTCTTAGGACTGGAGGGGGAGAGGGGAAGGATGTGGGAGGGAGCAGGAGGGAAGTGGGAGGAGGGTAGGAAGTGGGAATTTTGATTGGTATTATTTATAAAGTAATAAAAAATAAATAAAAAAGAAACTTCATTCCCACTCCAGAACTTCTGAACAAAAGCTACATTTGAGAACATCACCAAGGGATCTCACTGTCTGTTTAAGCTGAAAGATCAATGTCATCCATTCTTCCTTCCTTCCTTCCTTTTTTTCTCTAATTGGATTACTGTTTGTAAACTGTGCTCTATGACAGTTCTTTATAGGCCACTACAAAGAAATGATACAGGAATAGGGTGACAGCAAGAAGACATGTGGGGGAACAGACTTTATTTCAACTGAGCAGTGGGTTGCCTATGACATGTTTGATACATAGAACATTCCTGGAACAAGACAGTTAGAGTGTGATCTAAACTAGTCTTATCAATAAAAACCCTGAGTCAGATATCGCAGTAAATACTGAAAGATCAGAGAAGCAAAGGAGCAGCCACAGTCACTTCTTACCTCTCCAAATCCTTAGACCAAATAGGGGAGATCCTGTCTCCTCCTACCTTCACTTTCTCTCTCTTTCCAGCCTTAACATTTTTAGTCTGTCTGACTATCACTTCCTTAAATCTCCTCAAATCTAACATTTTCACAGGAGTCCAAACAGCTCTTGCATAATCTGTCATTTGACAGTTTCTGTAAGATGACTGGAGAAATTAGGGTTGGTTGTTTGAAAACCTTGGGCTGTTCTTCTCTAACCTTATAATGTAATGCTGAGATTGTTTCTCTTTAAATTCCTCTGTCTGGATTTGAATGTCTCTATGATCTGTTTTAATAAGTTTTTGTAAGACTTGTATCTTGGCATTAATATCAACAAACTTTTTAAGGGATAAAACAAGAATGATCAAATTGATGTTTATAATTGACATTACACGAACCCCATCTAAGTCAATTATCCCCTCATTTAATTGTTCCATTTTTAAACCATCCATTGTGTAATCACAGAGAGACATAACTCCCTCCATTGTAATAATAATAATAATGATTCCCACTTTTTAACATGGGAAAAAGCTCTTTCTCTTTTTAACTTATTCCCCTCTTTAAAAATTCCCCATTGTCTCATCAAATCTGCTGATGATGGTGAAGATGATGATGAGGTGTGTGGCTGACTTCTGCTGCCTAGAACAGTAGAAGCCCAAGTGGTGTCAAGGCAGCCTCTAGTACAGCAGCAGCCTGAGGAGGGGGTCCAGGGAAGGCTCACAACCCATTGCTAGAGGGAGCCTGCTATCTGAAAAATGCACTTTTGTGGGGAAGACGCATGTGCAGCAGGAGCTGCCTAAAGGCAGAGCTGGCCAGTAGTGAAGGGCTAACTCCAAAAATGTTTGGAGCCCAAGCACCAAGAGAGGCTGCAAAAGAAAAATCCCAGACTTCACTCAGAGGGCCTGGGAAAAAAGAAAGGAAAACTTAGCAGATGGGTCAGTGACTATAGCTGCATGCAATGCCAGCCTGTGCCAGTGGCTGTAAAGTCACAGGTGTTTGGTCAAAAGCATCATCCCAGCTCCCTAACACTCCTGTATACAAAAAGTCTGGATTGTTTGCCTGGGGCCTTCACCCCAGCTCCTGGTATAACACCCCTACCCAGGGAGGGTCAAGAAAGCCTGCCAAATGATAACCTCTCCCCAGGGAAGGTCAAGACCACTCCCACAGGCTATTTAAACTAGCCCCCAGGGAATGAGCACATGGTCTCCAGGTTTCTCGTGGTCTCCCCTTTCTTCTCTTCCCCTCTCCAGGCTTTCCCAAGGCCACCCGGGAGCATTGCATTAAACATAGGTGTCTTTTATTCGGTCTAATTCGGTCTGATTGGAATTATTTGCATCAGCGGAGAGGCTCATCTTAAGAGAAATACATAACAGGCAAGCAGCTTTTTTTTTGTGAATTTGTGTCCCAAAAAATTAGACACCAGATGAAGCATGATCCTCATTCATCTTATCAATAAAAACCCAGAGTCAGAAAGTGGGGTAAAAGTGAAAGATCAGAGGAGCAAAGGAGTAACCACAGTCACCTCTTACATCTCCAATTCCTCAGAGATAAAGGACTGAGATCCTATCTCTGCCCTGCCTTATCACTTCCTGTTTGTCTGTACAGACCTCCAGACCCCTGTGATTAACCAGCGGCTATCTCCACCCTCTGATCTCCAGGCAAGCTTCATTTGTCATAACACAAACAAACAACAGTCTCTGAACATAAAGGTTTGAAAATCATGTCCTAGATGAGCCAGCCCATCCCATAGATAGCACAACTGAGACCCTCCATAGAATATAAGGACCATGGCCCAGATCACAGACCCTATAACACTGTTAGGAATATGAAAAACTAGCTAGGTATGGTGGTATATGCCTTTGATTCCAGCACTTGAGAGACTGAGGCAGATAGATTTCTTTGAATTCAAAACCAGGGTAGTCTACATAGAAAGAGCCAAGCCAACCAATGCTACAGAGTGAGAAACTATTTCAAATAATCCAAAAATAAACTTTCTGCCATGGAAGGTGCTCACTTAGCCTGTCTCTGCTCATCTCCCATTTTTAATTCAAAGTGAAATTAGAGAACTATTCCAGTAGATGGCACTATGACAGTGGTTCTCAACCTTTCTAATGTTGCAACCATTTCATACAGTTCCTCATGTTGTGGTGACCTCCAATCATAAAATTATTTTGTTGCTACCTCACAGCTGTAATTTTGTTACTTTTATGAATCATAATGTAAATATATGGTATGAAGGGTATCTGATATTCAACTGTGGGAGCTGAGAATGCAGGCCATTTCCCACATTTGTCTCACGGTCGGAGTGGCTGTGAGACTGACTGACTGTTGCATCAGGCACCTTCCGACACAGGAGGTGGTTGCCTAGCTCCTTTGATAGTAAAGCAAATTTGGCACCATCCTGAAAGTGGTCAGGATATGCTAATGTCGGTCTGCTCCTTCTACTGTAATTATGAAATCACCTGGGGAAGAGGTGACAAAATCGACATAAGCAAGATGTGACTTAAGTCATTCCCTGCTACCTAGGAAACAGGATGTAAATGTTTTTGTTACCTTCCCCCTTCATAAAAGCTGTTTGAAAAATAAACATGGGGGATGTCAGGATTTGAATGATCACTGAAACTCCCTCCTGATACTGTCACGTGAATTGTGTCTTTAATATTCCCACACTTCTATGCTGGTGAGAAATGTCTTATGTTGCAGCTGGATTCCAACATTTGACCCCTATGAAAGGGTCATTTGATACCCCAAGGGGTCATAACCCACAGGTTGAGAACCAGTGCCCTGTGAGGAAATAGTCTGTTCAAGGCCATGGTAAACATTAGCCAGTGGCATTTCATTCAGCAAGACAGCCTTTCTCCTACAGCTTCCTGCAAGCATCATTTGCACATATTCTAACTAGATGACACAAGCTACCAAGGCCATCTTCCCTCATTGCCTTGTATCCATCACCTACCCCACTGTTTTTCAACCTTCCTAATCCTGTGACCCTTTAATATAGTTCCTCATGTTGTGGTGGCCCCCAACAATAAAATTGTTTTCATTGATATTTCATAACTCTTATTTTGCTACTGTTATGAATCATAATGTAAACATCTGTGTTTTCCAATGGTCTGAGGTGACCAATGTGAAAGGGTCAGTCAACTCTCCCAAAGGGGTCACAACCCACAGGTCAAAAACTGCTGACCTACTGTTTTGCTTCAGAGACAGCTCATTCAAAAGCAGTGGGTGAGGGACCCATAACAAAACCCAACCTTGCCTGGACACTGTGATAAGTCAGGCCATGAAGGACATTTCTGGGCAAATCCACACCATATTGCTCTCTTTGAGTCAGCAGCAACAACCATTCCATTGTACAATTTAAGGTAACAAAAGTGGCGAATTGAATTGAAGGGTCTAACCACAACACCATTTTCTCCTGTACTCTTTGTTATAGAATATTCGTTTACATTGTGTGAAAAATGTGTCACTGTGATTAGTTTAATAAAGAGCTAAATGTCCAATAGCCAGGCAGGAGAAACTAGGTAGGGCTTCCAATTAGACACGGAAACTGGGAGGAAGAATCTAGGCTCGTGATTTCACCAGCTGACTCAAAGCAAGTCAGATGTGCCCTACCAAGAAGAGGTATCCAAGCCATGTGGCATAATGTAGATTAATTTAAACAGGTTAATTTAATTTATAAGAGCTAGTTGGAGAAAAACCTAAGCTAAGGCCAAGCTTTCATAATTAATAACAAGTCTTTGTGTCATTATTCGCAGACTGGCAGTCCCATCAAAAAAAGTACTACTACAAATGGCATCCAACATTCATCATGTAAATCCACATAGGGCTTAAAAAACTGAAAATAAAATTTTAAGTAGGCTAAGTGCTTGCAGTGTACAGAGGCTCAACTCCTTTATGTGGCCCTGCTACTAAGTGTTAGAAATATTTTCTAACACAAGCTCTCTGCCAATGCAAAATCCCAATCAAGCCAAATGAAAACAAACCAAATTAAAAGATATCCAGGTTTAATTGGACTCCTTGCTCTCAGGTGATCCCGAGGGAAATGGGAAAGCTGCCAATGCGACCAGAGGGGGGGCACGTGTTTATTGGGGGGGGAAAGAGTTTAAATAGCCTGGGGGAGTGGTCTTGACCTTTTCTGGGGAGAGGTCAAGGTTTGCAAGGCTACCTTGACCCTCCTTGGGGAGGAGTTAAGGTTCAAGGGGCACAGGGGTGGGGCCTCCAAAGATGGAGGCCTGCCTGAAACCAGGATTTCACTAAGCACTTAAATGGGATTTATGAGCAATGGGCAGTAACTACTCTTGGCAGGAAACTAGGTAGAAATGCCTAGCAGTTTAAGGTGTGGCTCATGCATCAGAGAATACTGCAAGTTCATGACTGCAGGAACCTGGTAGTCAGATTCAGGCCGAGAAAGCCTCTGGACAGGTTATGATGTACTTAAAATGTGCTTAGATGCTAAAGAGAAAAGAAAATGGGCATAGACATTCATAGAAAAATAAATAATTTAAAACTAATAGTATAAAATCTTTAAAGAGAGAGTAAAGCAATATAAAAGGAAAAGACCATGTAAACATGAAAAATATATAAGGTATCTGGATCCTGTATAATGCTTTGTTGACTTTGAATTTTTAAATGCTAATGAACAAAAAACAATAGCTGCTGAGAGACATTGGATTATGGAAACTGTTAAATTAAAGCAACATATATATTTTAAGAATATCTTAACTTTAAAATGGAAGTCAGAAATATTTTGTATTGGGAGAAGGGGAATGCCTTTGTTTCCCCAGGAAACAAAAAGCTATAGATCTCTTCAAAATTACTGAAGAACAGATTTGTTTTGGGGAGAACTTCTGAGGATTCTGACTACAGACATGAGGGAAGAAACCCAAAAAGACTACAGGACAGGTGACATGTATGCCGATCCATTTACATGGGAACAGCTCTCAGACTGGATGAGTGGTGAGGGATATTCAATTACACTGTGAACCCTGCAAGCATTTGTGTTGATTAAATAAAATTAACCTTGGGTCAGGAGGCCGAGTTAATAATTAGTTGACACAAAGTAATTATAGAGCATCAAAGGGCATCTGGGGGAGATAGAGAAACACAGGAAGTAGTAGGGAGGGATTTGGAATGGCACAGGTTTTTCTGGTTTGACAAAGCAGAAGCAAGGGTTTTTCAGAGATACCAGCAAGGAAAGAAGGTTAGCTTGTTGCTGTCCAGCCTCTCTGAACTAGCAGGTTTTCACCTCAGCCTTTTTAATCTTGAGTCTTATTTATAAATAGAATGATAGAGATTTAGTTAAAACTACCTTTAGTGTCAGCAACAGAGCTGGTGCCTGTGAGAAAAGAATTCCCACAAGGTCACAGACTGAGCAGCCAGGCCACTGCTAGAGAACAGAGACAAGGCAGAAACACAATTGCTGGCTTAGATAGCAGTAGGATAAAGTGCAGCCACTCTGCCAAGGTTAAAACAACAAGATGAGACATGATAAATCTTGTTGGCTACAGAATCCTCATGACAGTTTGGTTATACAGTCCAAATGGACTTATAAAGTTGACAGATGCCCTTTACCTGCCCAAACATAGAACAGAAAATCACCTCTAGCTAATTTGTATACACTGCACATTCCATACTTTTATTAATATAGATATCTATGTTATCTTTTAAAGTTTGTATGTTTCCAGAACAAAATAACTGGATATTAATAAAGACAAGACAAGTAACCCATATGATCCAGCCTCTCAGAATGCCTCAATTACAGTGCTCTCAAAATTCTACATCCAGAACAACTTCAAAGCTGCTAGTTGAGATGGTTCAGCCTCACATGCTACTCCAGCCAGGACTTCAGATAAGCTCTACACTTTCCCATCACACAAAAACTAAACAAAAAATAATACAGCTAACCCTCTCAGGACTCAACTATTATCCCGATTTTCTCAGATTCTCTTAAGAATTCAATTGTCCTCAAACAAGAGGAAACAGTCTAGAGAACACCAAGATAGAATAGATAAGAGTATTTTCTCCAAAATTGCCAAGTACAAATGGACTGGACATTATGAATATAATTCTTACCTGATAATTGTTCTTATTGTATTTAGTTTTACTGTGTTGGAGTTAAGCCCTTTCCTTTTTATTTAGACAAAAGAGGGAAATGTTGTGGAATATTTATTTACACTGTGTGACAATGTGGCACTGTTATTGGTTTAATAAAGTGCTAAATTGCCAATAATTAGGCAGGAGAGAATAGACAGACCTGGGCAGTGAACGAGAAACTGGGAGGGGTAATCTAGGCTTATGATTTTGCCAGCAGACTTGGAGCAAGTCAGATTGCATACTAAGAAGAGGTAACTGAACCACATGGCAGAAGATAGATTAAAATATATGGGTTAATTAAGTTATAACAGCTAATTATGGAAAAGCCTAAGCTAAGGTCAAGCTTTCATAATTAATAATTAGTCTCTGTGTCATTATTTCTGGGCTGGTGGTCCTGATCAAAAGGTAATAGTACAACTCTCTGAGTAGTACTGCCCAGAACTTCATGTCATCTATCAATACTTCCTCTAAGCTTCCCAGGTTCTACAACTTTGATGCTATAACTTTTATTGGGATGGTCAGCCTGTGAAATGAATGGGATTGGTAACTCCAGCAATGGGAAATATGACACTATCTGTATCTACTTTTCTATGGTAACCCACAAGGCTCAGAAGCTCTAGGAGATTAATAAATGTCTGAAAATGAAGTAAAATTATGAGCTTCCATTTAGGGCTGATAGAGTATCCCTATCTCAGAAATAAGGGGTCAGAAGAAGCTAAAGAGCAAACACAGCTTAGTTAAGGTAGTTGAAGTCCAAACCCAATCAGGGTCACTGGAGTACATCTTCTTCCTATCTATGAAGATAAAGTTAGCAATAAACATGAATCTATATTCCAGGAGCCTCAAGGAAAAAGAGAGAAAGTAGGGAATCTGGGAAACAGGTCAGCTCAACACTGAGAGGAGAGAGTCAAAATGGGGAGCATCTGGAAAAGATAAAGCAAGGCACAGGCACAGTGTACTACACAGCTGAACAGAGGCCTAGAGTTTCTTCAAGCTATGAGTTCACATGGCCCTGAGTCAGGCTGGAGACAAAACCAAAGATGGGGTTGGTAAGGAGACAATTCAAGAGTGCACAGAAGGATCACTCCTCGAAAGAAAGAGTGCTAGATGCCGGAGTGCCTCCCTCTAGGAGAACACACATCAGAAATGAAGGTCACAGGCTCCAGAAAGATGGATGGTAGGGAACTCAAAGGTATTTGAGGTTATTTAAAATTCCCAACACCTACATGAATACTGAGTGAAAAGTAGCCCTACTGGACAGGCACTAAGAAGTTCTGGGGACTAAGGGTCGAGACTGAAACAAGACTGAAATACAAATATACATAACAGGATTTGTGCATGCACTGTCTGGTTTTATGTGTCAACTTCACACAAGCTAGAGTCATCAGAGAACAAGGAACCTCAGTTGAGGATATGCCTCCATGAGATCCACGTGTAAGGCATTTTGTCAATTAGTGATGGATATGGGAGGGCATAGCCAATTGTGAATGGCATCATCCTCAGTTTGGTAGTGGTTGCTAAGAAAGCAGGCTGAGTAAGCCAGTAAGCAGCACCTCTTACTGGCCTCTGCATCAGTTCCTGCCTCCTGTTTGAGTTCTTGTCCTAACTTCCTTCAACGATGGACTATGATGTGGAAATATAAGCCAAATAAACCCTTTTATCCATAACTTGCCTTTTAGTCACAGTGTTTTCTCACAGCAATAGAAACACTAACTAAAAACCCCAAGAGAATTTGGTACCAGTATACTTGGGTATTGCTGTGACAGTCCTGACCATGTTTTGGAAAGGAGTGTGGAAGGACTTTGGAACTTTGAGCTAGAAAGGCTGTTGAATGTTGAGAGCTCAGTGGCAAATTCTTGAAGACCTTGGAAGATATGAATGTTGAAAGCAGTGCAGAAGATAGGCCTGGCTTATGGGGTTTCAGAGGGAAATTTAAAGACTCTCTGAGGGCTGATTGCTGTTTTGAATTGAGATTCTGTAGTTCTGGTCAGCTGGGGCTGAAGAGTCAACTGTGATGAACCAGAGACCAGCACCACTGAAGTAAAATCTTTGAGTTACTGGGACAATTGATGTTGGTAAGCTGAAACTGAGAAACTATCAGTGATTTTTAAAAGACCAGTATCACTGAGGTGAAATCATCTAGGAAGTGTTTCCTGAGAGCACAGAAAAGCTATGTTCCAGAGGCTGCCAGGTCATGGTTGTACCTCATTTTGGCAGCTGGACTTCTTAATGTGTAAAAGTCACCCAGGTGGTACTTGTTTTTGAAGGCATGAAGGGGTCATGCAGAGAAGTTGAGGCTTGCCACCATGAAGAGAGCCTATGAGAGGTTACTGGTGTAAGTACAGCCCAGCTGCAGCAAGAAACCCCAGTGTTTTGAAGATTCCAGTACCATGGGATGACTATCAAGAACAGCAGTAGCAGTATACTGGAGCCAGTCACAGCTTTGAAGACAGCTGTGTGCGCTACAGAGGGCAGTGCTGGAGGAGTGACCCAAGCTATTTGGAGGAATCCAGATGATTGTGAGTGGATCCCAGACAGTGGGTGAATAGAATTTGATTTTGCTTTGATTTGATTGTGACTGTGCCCTAATTTTTCTCTCTTGAAGTAAGAACGTATTTGGCTTACTTTTTATTTTACTGGATCTCACGGTTGAGAACTTTGAATTTCAAAGGACTGAATTTTAAAGGAAATTGGCTATTTTAAAGGAATTAAATTTTAATGTTTTAATTTATAAAGACTGTAGGACTTTCAAGGTTATTTATATTTTTAATGTGAGATCTTGGGGATGAATAAGAAAGAAAGAGTTTGGCTTATGTAGTGATTTATTTGTATATCAAGTTGAGAAGGGGTCAGTTGTACTGGCTGGTTTTGTGTCAACTTGACAGAAGCTAGAGTCATCAGAGAAGGAGGAGCCTCAGTTGAGGAATTGTCTCCATGAGATCCAGCTGTAAGGCATTTTCTTAATCAGTGATAGATAGGGGAGGGTCCAACCCATGGTGGGTGGTGCCATCCCTGGGCTGCTGGTTCTGGCTTCTACAAGAAAGCAGGCTGAACAAGACAAGGGAAGCAAGCCAGTAAGCAGCACTCCTCCATGGCCTCTGGATCCACTTCTGCCTCCAGGATCATGCCTGTTTGAGTTCCTTCAATGATTAACAATGCCATGGAAGTATAAGCTGAACACTTTTCCTCCCCCAAGTTGCTTTTTGGTCATGGTGTTTCATCACAGCAATAGAAACCCTAACTATGACAATTTGTTACATAGAATTCAAACAACACCTATTCCACCCAACAAGACAAGGGACTCCACAGAAAAATGGGCCAAAGCCATATCTCAAAGGAAGAAACTGGACTGAGCAAAAAGTACGTAAGGGAAACTATCAATCTGGGTCAAGGTACTACAAAGTGCTGGAGCTAGATCACAAGGCAGGGTCTAAGGTGAGGCCTCTGCAAAGGAAGGCATTTTATGGACTTCTCACTTGAAGAAACAATGAGAAGAGGGTGGCATTCTCCAAACTGCACAAGGAGACAAGAAGAGTAGGCACAGAGGAAGCAGGAACAATGGAAAACACAATACCCAGAGCCTGAGATCTCCAAAGCACCATGCAAGGACAGTGGAGTGGTGGGTGGGAGAAGGAGTGATTGTGGAGATGAAAGCACCATGCAAGGACAGTGGAGTGGTGGGTGGGAGAAGGCGTGATTGTGGAGATGAAAGCTGGTCTTTTGAGAGATGAGTGCAAAAGATGAGCATCCTTTCAAGACTGTCAGTGAGCGCAGCTGTGGAAGCATCTGTTAAAGAGAATGTGGACTGAGGGTTAGAAAGCAGCTCATTTCCAAGATTATCACTTCGTAATTCCAAATGAAAATAAAGACAGAGGAGGAATTCTAGGGTTTTCTCAAGGGCACCTGGGTGATATTTTGTTTGTGCTTTAACAAAGTTTGCATGAAGATCAGAGTGTAGAGCAAGTCACTAGTTAGCCATAGAGGCAAGGCAGTGGTGGAACACACCTTTAATCCCAGTACTCAGGAGACAGAGGCAGATGGGTCTCTGCGAGTTCAAGGCCACCCTAGGCTTAAGGAGATCGAATCTGTGTAAGAAAGAAACAGAACTCATACAAAGGTGATTCCAGCACTTGGGATCACGCGCCTTCAATCCCAGCACTAGGGAAGGGAGATAGGAGTGATATGGCAGGGCAGAGAGAGGACTATAAGGCAGGAGGAGACGGGAGCTCAGAGCATTCATTCTGAGGATTCATGGAAACAAGATCTTGCCCACTTTGGTTTGAGAATTCAGTAAAGGTAAAAGGTCTCTCTAGTGCCTGGCTTTTTTTAAATTTTCTGATCTTTCAGCTCTCACCCTGATATCTGACTCTGGGTTTTTATTATTAAGACCAATTAGAATTTGAGCTACAGGTACCCAAATGTCACTCCACCCTATCTAGAACTTGGTAAAATGATACTTTTCCAAGTGCTGCCCACCAATGCAACAGAGTTGGCTTTGCCTTATTAGATGACAGAGCAGTCTTCTGATGCTTGACAAGACCAATAGGGAGTTTGTGTTACATTTTGCACCCTGCTCCTAAGGGTACCCAGAGAGATCAGGGACAGCTTGGTAAATCAGAGAAGGGGACCCCTGTCAGTGTCTCCACACATTTCCTCACTTATGATTCCCACACTGTAAGAATCTGGATCCTCGAGTACGTCCAAGTTCTTCAACATAGCAGAAAACAGGAAGAGGGGTATTCCACAGTCAGGGGGTACTCCCTCACATTCATGAATTGAAATTGTTCTGTGGAAGGTATTGAAGTGTTTGGCAGAAGACAGCAGCCTTCCAAAGAAGGAGCCAAGGCATAGACCGTGGCATAAATGAAAAATAGGTCCAGTGACCTCTAAAGTCTTGGTGGATTTCACAGACTCTCCCCCCTCCCATGATGAAGGGACTCTATTCCCCTCCTCCCTCCATATGTCCTATTCCCTGGGATTTTTAAACAATGATAATAGGTGCACCTCACTGCAAATGAGATGGCAGTCCCTTGTGGACTCAATATTTTTTAAGAAGCTACTGTGTTCCAGGAACCCTGCTTATAGAAATGAGTATATGCACAGATTCTGAGAAAGCAATTACAGCTTCAGGTAGGTTTCAAGTACATATTGCAAAGAACATGGGGGTGGAGGACAAAATACTACCAAAACTAAGAGATAAAAGTGCCTAATTATCAGGGTTAAGACAGAAAAGGTTTATGAACAAAGGCACCTTGGACATGAGGGGGCAGACATGGTGGATAATAGCTACTATAAAGTCAAAGGGAGAGTTCCCCCAGTGCAGCTTGCTGAGTCACAGGCAAAACAGTATAGAGTGCAGTAGAATGCTGAGGCATGATACACCATAAAGGTAGAACTAAGATTGAAGTATGCTCTTGAGACCTAAGCACAAGAAGACTTGGGTGGAAGAAATGCCTTCCATAGGGGATTGACAGGGAAAGCTCTGCAATACACAAACTTGTGGGTAGAGAATGGCTGGAATGGGGATATTCAGGAGGCTGGCAGTCTCAACCAGATTCTTAGGGATGAGCTCAGGCAGCAGATGAGGACTGTTCTCAGAAAGTAGCCTTCATGGCCTAGAGGATGAGATCCAGACCATGACTCACAAGACAATGTGCAGGACTCTCTGTAAGAGAGCACAGAAGCAGAGCAGAGTGCCCTGATGAAAGACTGGGACTCCAAGTTCAAACTAGAACACTGGAAATGCAGGCTTCATGGGAAAGGTGGGCTGTGCTTTGACCAACTTTGGTCTAAGAAATGCATGCCATAAGAGCAAAGATTTGCTTTACTCTTGTAAAATAGGTCTTAGCAAGATTAGGGTCACTGGAATATATGGACAGTGGAGCATAAAGAAAGGAAAGCTTACCTAGGGAAGACAGTCTTGCACTGTAGACTCAGCCTAGAGCTGTCTGGACCCCAGGCTAGAGTTCCTGGCCTTCTTGCAGCCTCCTCACCCTTGCCATTTTGAATTTTACCTAAGGATGTGACTCACAAGTTCGGAATGCACATCTCAGGTTTTGCCCTTCTCTTTCCAAAAGATCTTCCCCACTTGAAGAACACACAGTACAATGCTGCTCCTCCTGACTCCCAATTCACCCTCACCACCCACAGCCCTACATCCAACTCAACCTCATACGCTCAGTCTAACTGTGCCCTAGTCCTTCATTCTCCCATCCTATTCTAGGAATACACAGGCCCGTCCTGTTCACTGACGAAACAGAAGTATTCAAAGTATTTCCCTCAATTCCTACATCAGAACTCACAGCCCTGCCAGGTTCTGGCTCTTGCAGCCGCAGTGGTAGCTTGCACAGCAGCTGGAAAACTTTTAGATGTTGTTAACCATTCTCAGGAACTGCCTTGCATAATGACAGTCACCTTCATCAAGGTCATGTCTGTTGTGCTAGTTTGAGTGTAATTGACCTCCACAAGCTCATAAGGAATAGCTATATTGGGAGGTATGGTATTGTTGGAATAGGTATGGACTTGTTGGAAGAAGTATGTCACTGTGGGGGCAGGCTTTAAGGTCTCATACATAAATAAGCTAAACACAGTGTGGGAGACAGTTCATTTCCTGTTGCCTGTGAATCAAAGATGTAGAATTCTCACCTCCTTGTCCAGCACCATTTCTGCCTGCATAGCACCGTGTCCCACTGTTTACTTTTATAATAGTTGCTGTAGTCATGGTGTTTCTTCAGAGCAATAGAAAGCTTAACTATGACAGAAGTTGGTACTAGAGACTGAAGTGTTGCTGGGATAGGCCTGACCATGTTTTTGTTCAGAGGAATTTGGACGTTGGTACTTTGGGTTAGAAAAGCAGTGGAATGGAAACAAAGAGCTGGTTCCTTGAGAAAATCAACAAGATTGATAAACCCCTATCTAAACTAATCAAAAGGCAGAGAGAGAACACTCAAATTAACAAAATCAGAAATGAAAAGAGGGACATAACAACAGACACCGAGGAAATTTAGAGAATCATTAGGTCTTACCACAAAAGCCTGTATGCCACAAAATTGGGAAATGTAAAAGAAATGGACAGTTTTTTAGATAAATACCACATACCAAAATTAAATCAAGACCAGGTGAACAATTTAAATAGACCTATAAGTCGCAAGGAAATAGAAGGTCTCATCAAAAACCTCCCAACCAAAAAAAGCCCAGGACCAGATGGTTTTAATGCAAAATTCTACCAGAACTTCCAAGAAGAGCTAATACCTATACTCCTTAATGTGTTTCACATAATAGAACGGAAGGGTCATTGCCAAACTCTTTTCATGAAGCTACAATTACCCTGATACCAAAACCACACAAAGACGCAACCAAGAAAGAGAATTACAGACCAATCTCACTTATGAACATTGATGCAAAAATTCTCAATAAAATACTGGCAAACCGAATCCAAGGACACATCAAAAAAAAATCATCCATGTTGATCAAGTAGGCTTCATCCCAGAGATGCAGGGCTGGTTCAACATACAAAAATCTATCAATGTAATCCATCATATAATTAAACTGAAAGAAAACAACTATATGATCATTTCTTTAGATGCTGAAAAAGCATTTGACAAAATTCAACACCCCTTTAGGATAAAGGTCTTGGAGAGATTAGGGATACAAGGATCATATCTAAATATAATGAAAGCAATATACAGCAAGCCGACAGCTAACATCAAATTAAACGGAGAGAAACTCAAAGCGATTCCACTAAAATCAGGAACAAAACAAGGCTGTCCAATCTCTCCATACCTCTTTAATATAGTGCTTCAAGTTCTAGCAATACCAATAAGACAACATAAGGAGATCATGGGGATTCGAATTGGAAAGGAAGAAGCCAAACTTTCGTTATTTGCAGATGATATGATAGTGTACATAGGTGATCCCAGAAACTCTACCAAAGAACTTCTACAGCTGATAAATACCTTCAGTGAAGTGGCAGGATACAAGATCAACTCAAAAAAATCCGTAGCCCTCCTATACACAAAGGATAAAGGAACAGAGAGGGAAATCAGAGAAACATCACCTTTCACAATAGCCACAAATAGCATAAAGTATCTTAGAGTAACACTAACCAAGGAAGTGAAAGATCTATTTGACAAGAACTTTTAAGACCTTGAATAAAGAAATCGAAAAGGATACCAGAAAATGGAAAGATCTCCCATGCTCCTAGATTGGTAGGATCAATATAGTAAAAATGGCAATTCTACCAAAGGTAATATATAGATTCAATACAATCCCCCATCAAAATCCCAACAAAATTCTTCATAGACCTTGAGAGAACAATAACTAACTTTATATGGAAAACCAAAAAGCCCAGGATAGCCAAAACAATCCTATACAATAAAGGAACTGCTGGAGGCATTACCATCCCTGACTTCAAACTCTATTACAGAGCTACAGTAATGAAAACAGCTTGGTATTGGCATAAAAACAGAGACATTGACCAATGGAATCAAATTGAAGACACGGATATTAATCCACAAATCTATGAATACCTTATATTTGACAAAGCGGCTAAAATTATACAATGGAAGAATGAAAGCATTTTTTAAAAATGGTGCTGGCATAACTGGATGTCATCCTGTAGGAGAATGAAATTAGACCCTTAGCAAGTCTAAATGGATTAAAGACCTCAATATTAATCCTACCACACTTAACCTGATAGAAGAGAAAGTGGGAAGTAGCCTGCAATACATGGGTACAGGAGACCACTTCCTATGTAAAACCCCAGTGGCACAGACAATAAGAGCAACAATGAATAAATGGGACCTCCTGAAACTGAGAAGCTTCTATAAAGCAAAAGACACAGTCATTAAGACAAAAAGGCATCCTAACTGAATGGGAGAAGATCTTCACTAACCCCACATCAGACAAAGGTCTGAACTCCAAAATATACAAAGAACTCAAGAAACTAGACATTAAAATTGTAAATACCCCAATTAAAAAATGGGGTAATGATCTGAACAGAGAATTCTCAACAGAAGAAGTTCGAATGGCCAAAAGATACTTAAGGTCATGTTCAACTTCCTTAGCAATCAGGGAAATGCAAATCAAAACAACTTTGAGATACCATGTTACACCTCTTAGAATGGCTAAAATCAAAACCACCAATGATTGCCTATGCTGGAGAGGATGTGGAGTAAGGAGAACTCTCATTCATTGCTGGTGGGAATGCAAACTTGTGCAACCACTTTGGGAATCAGTGTGGCGGTTTCTCAGGAAATTGAGAATCAACCTACCTCAGGAACCAACAATACCACTCTTGGGAATATACCCAAGAGAAGCCCAATCATACTACAAAAGCATTTGTGCAACTATGTTCATAGCAGCATTATTTGTAATAGCCAGAACCTGGAAACTACCTAGGTGCCCCTCAATGGAAAAATGGATCAAGAAAGTGTGGAATATATACACATTAGAATACTACTCAGCGGTAAAAAACAATGACATCTTGAATTTTGTGTACAAATGGATGGAAATAGAAAACACTATCTCTTCTGCATGTATTATCTTTTTGGGAACCTAGTCTATTTGGATGCATACCTTCCTAGGCCAGGATGGAGGGGGGGGCCTTGGACTTCCCACAGGGCAGGGTACCATGCCCTCTTTTAAGGAAGCAGGGGAAGGGAGGAGGGGTAGGGGGGAGTGGGCGGGGACTGGTAGAAGGGGAGGAAATGTA
>PVIU01020735.1:0-33320 GCA_004026605.1 Ondatra zibethicus | reverse complement strand
AGAAGGAAGGAAGGAAGGAGGAAGGAAGGAAGGAAGGAAGGAAGGAAGGAAGGAAGGAAGGACGGAAGGACAGACGGACGGAGGGAGGGAGGGAGGGAGGAAGGAAGGACGGACGGAAGGAAGGAAGGAAGGACGGACGGATGGACGGACGGAAGGAAGGAAAGAAAAAGCACTGCCAAGAATGGAAGGGTGTTAATGAGCTGAAGAAAGATCCCAAAGTCTCAGGAGGTGTGGTCTTTTATAGCCCTTCCCCATCATTTTGTATTTCCCAGGCTGTTTTATGAGCATGCTCTGTTCGTTAGATGATGCCAGGGTAAGGAAGGGCTTCCAGTCTTCCTCTGTGAACTGGCTGTTTTACCTGTTAATCTTGTTGTCGACCTCCAGTTCCTATTCTCCTGTCATAGTTATGCCTGAGGTAAGAATAAGCTCCAGACTTTGCATAAAGGTCCCAATAAATTCTCCTGACTGAGCTGGAATTTCAGCAACTGAAATGAGACCAAATGATGACACGCCACTGTGATCTGCAGGGTATAGGCCTGCTCGGAGGCTCTCTCAGGTGCCCTCCCTCATAGCCAAAGACCTCAGGTCTTTCTTAGTTATGTTAAGCAAAGCTCTTTGCTCTAGGCTAGGCTTAATCTGGGTGTCTTAACAGCAAGGGAAGTCTCCAGATGACAGAAACCAGATTCTAGGCTTAGAGTATCTCTCTTTTTTTAATTTATTCCCTTTTAATCCATTTACATCAGTCAGAACTGCATTTTTGATGCAATTAGCAGGAAATCTTTCACAGAGTGATTTAGATTGAGAAGTGCAGAAGAGGAGGGAAGGCAGGGTCAGCGTCTGTGCTAAGAGGACACTTCTTTGCCCACGTGCCTTCTCCCTTGCTTCTGTGCCTGCCTGAGCACACAGCTTTCATGTTAGCCAGACTTTCGTTACTGTGTGAGAACACCCAAAAAGCAACTTCAAGAAGGGAAGATTTGCCGGGGCGATGGTAGCGCATGCTTTTAATCTCAGAACTCGGGAGGCAGAGGTAGGTGGATCTCCGTGAGTTCGAGGCCAGCCTGGTCTACAAAATGAGTTCCAGGACAGCCAGAGCTGTTACACAGAGAGACCCTGCTCAAAAAAACTAAAGAGAAAAAGAGGGGTGGGTATTTTGACTTGTGGTTTCAGAGGTGTCAGTCCATGGAGGTGGGAAGGGTGGGGTAGAGCAGACAAGAAATGGACTGGGGGGACAGAAAAGAGAGCATGAGAGGGATGGCTCTCCTACCCTGCAACCCTTCTACCCTTCTCCTGCCCCCTTACTTCACCCAGGCCTGTAGCATGTGGGCTGATACTACCCAAATTCAGAGCAAGTTTTCCCTTAGCCAAGTCTCTGTGGAGACACCTTGGCAGATGCCCAGAGGGGAAGCGTAGCTACCCTCCTGGCTGCTCCTCAAGTCAACAAGTTGCTGATCATGATGCTCGCTTGGGAATCCAAGTGGTCTGGAGGAAGGAGGAAATGAGGCAGTGGCAAAGTTCCCCTCCCAACTGTGCATGAGGTACAACTTCATAGGGACCAAAATGTGCCACGAGGGTGGGCATCTTGGTTGCTGATACTCTAAGTACCCAGAGCTAATGCTTCATAAAAATGCTTTAGGTGAATGGGTAGATAGATGGTCATTCAAGAAAAAAGAATGGAAGTTTTACATCCTAGAGCCTATAAAGTAGAATCCGCCTGGGAGAAAGGACTATGGTGAGCACCAGGTGACCCTCTAACAGTATCTGACACCTTGGTCCCCAGGCAGTCAGACAAGCAATCTCTCAACATCCCTCATTGGCCTTTATCTTCCACAAAAAGTTTCTTGATGGATATTCCCCCTGTATCTAAGCAGATCTGGACACCTCCTCCCACTTCTGTTATTAGGAGAGTCTCACCCTACAAAGCATGTGTGTTTCACTGGAAAGATGTGTCTCCCAAACCTTACAACTTCTCCTAGGCCAAAACAACTGGTGGTGTTAATATCCACTCACAACTCCAGCAGATGCCGTGGCCCATCGCCTTCTGCCTTTAGTAGAGACATTAGGTCCCAAACTGATGCAGTTTTTCATGAGGAACACTTCCAGCATTCATATCCCATGCACAGAAATGATGGTAGATTTTCCTTTAATGGAAGTATAGACAGTCAATCCAAATTTATGTTTGTTTTTTCCCTCTAAGAGATATAACTAGAGCCAACCAATATATGGAGAACATCAGAGAGGCCTCAGGGCTGTGGACTGAAGAGTCTCCACCCTAAGAGCATTGACTGAATCCCTAACCCCCAATGCCAGGGTATTTGAAAATGATGCCCTTGGGAAGTCATTAGGATTGGGTGGGGTCCTGGGGTTGATGCTCTTAAAATAGAATCGGGGTTCATGAGAAGATGGCTCAGTTGGTAAAATGCTTGTTGGGCATGCCTGATGACATAGGTTCAATCCCTGAAACCCACAGAAAGGTAGGAGGGGAGAATAAATCTCATCAAGTTGTCTTCTGACCTTTATGTGCATACCACAGCACTGCTGCACACACATCACACACAGAATAATAATAATTATTATTATTATAACATTTTAATTAATAAAGAAGACAATTGTACTCTTTTTTTGTCAAGTAAAGAAACAGTAAGAAGGTGGCCATCTACAATCCAGAAAGAAAGCCCTCAGTAGGACCCAACTTAGCCAGCAACTTGATCTTGGGCTCAGTGGGTGAAGTCCTTACTAGGCATGCCTGAAGACCTGAGTTCAAATCCCCAGGACCTATGTAAAGCTGAGCACTGCAAAACAAGCTGGGCATTGCAGCACATATGCAATTTACCTGCTGTGAGATGGGAGACAGGAGAATGCATGGATGCTCACAGGCCAGCCAGTCTGGCTTACAAGGCAGAGAACAAGAGACTCTACCTGCCTGAGTCAGGGTTCCTATTTCTGCAATGAAACACCATTGCAAAAAAGCAGCCTGTGCAGGAATGGGTTTATCCGGCTTAAACACTTCCATATTGCTATCCATCATCCTAGGAAGTCAGGACAGGAACTCAAGGAACCTGGAGGCAAGAGCTGATACAGAGGCCATGGAAAAGTGTTGCCTACCGACTTGCTCTGCCTGCTTTCTTACAGAACCCAGGACCACCAGCCCAGGGCTGGCACCACTCACAATAGACTGAGCCCTCCCCAATTAATCACTAATTGAGAAAACACCTTACAGCTGGATCTTATAGAGGCATTTTCTCAGTTGTGGTTCCCTGCTTTCAGGTAACTCTATTTTGTATGCCAAGTTGACATAAGACTAAGCAAGACACTACTCCAACGAGTTGGAAGATGTAATGGCTAACTTTGGTTGTCAACTTGACTACATCTGGAATCAACCACTCTTCATGCTGCTGGACACTCCCGTGAAGAATTTTCCTTACCAGATTATTTGAAGCAGAAGACACACCCTAAATCTGGGGGACTCCTTCTGGTGGCAACCCATACAAAAGGACATGGAAAAAGGAAATTGTATTTTGCCTGCTTGCACTCATTCTCGCTGGCAAATTTATCTATCCTGTTGCTGAAGCATTCCTCCACTGATATTAGGATCTACTTTAGGATTCCAACACAGAATAAAGACCAGCAGCTCCCCAGGAATCATCCAAGCCTCCAGTACCAGGTTGGCACTGCTGAGACATCAGCCTCACAGACTGAACAATTACTAGATTCTTAGCTTCTGCGCTGTGAGACAGCCATTGCTGGGTTATACACATCACAGCCTGTGAGCCAATCTAATAAATCCTCTTTTAGTATATGTATTCATTCTATCATTTCTGCTCCTTTAGAGAACCATATTGGAGCTGGAGAGATGGGACAGTGATTAAAAGTCCTGGTTGCTGTTCTAGCAGACCCAGGTTCAATCCCAAGCACCTACATGGTGGTTCACAAACATCTGTAACTCCAGTTCCAGGGGATCCAACACTCTTTTCTGGTCTCCTTAGGTACCAAGCATGCACACACACAGACAAACATGCAGCCAAGCACTAATACACATAAAAGATATATTTAGAGAACTCTGACTCATAGGGATTGCAAGGACAAAGACCTGAGGTTATCCTCTGACCCTCATGTCTGTGGCATGCACATGCTCAGACTCAGGCACACACATAGAGATAAAACACTTGTCATTTAGGCCATCTGATTTAGAGGAACTCGTTAGAGTGTCCTAACAGACTATAAATACTATGGAGGAGACTATAATACTCCTATGGAGGAGGATGTCACTCTGGCAGCCCCAGACTTCAACGATAGCCATTTATTTCCCCTACCTTTGGTTCTTCCTTCCTCAATCTGACTACTCTCATAGGTTCTTTTGTTGCCTTTTGGGAAGTCATCGGAAGATCACCTTTTACCACTGCAAGACAGACTGTAGTTTGAGAAAACTGAAAACAAGGCAACTGAAAAGTCACCCATAATCCTCCCAAAAAAAACTCAACTATTTTTGTTCGCTGGTTCCCTTCCAATGCTCGTTCGCACATGTGGACTTATCTGATGCAGTGGCAACCAGATATTTTGCATTCCACTTTTGCAATCAACAGAATATCAGAAGCGCTCTCCATGTTGCTCCAGCTTTGTGATGTATTAATAGCCTCTAATCATCCTCAAATTTGTTGCACCATAATTTTCCTAACAGACAAATGAACTTTTTTGTCCCTATAGCAAATGCTGTAATCAACATGCTTGTGCACCAAGTTTGTTTGTTTGTTCTCGTGTTGGAATGTTGGTTTGGTGGCAGCTTGGACCGTGGCATCAGCAGGGGCTGGAATCTCACAGTGTCCTGTCCCTCCCAAATCTCCAGACTGCTGATTATGAAAGAGCTTCATGGTCCCAAGTATCAGACTCTCCATTGACCATAAGTGACCTGGAAATGATGTGGTCCCCTTCCTGGATGATGTCTTAGCTTGGTTTCTGATGCTATAACTGAATACTATACACTGGGAAATTTATAAAGAATAGTTTGTAGTTATGTATGATGGCACAAGTCTGTAATTCTAGCATGTGGGAGATGGATGCAGGAGGAATGGGTTCAGGGTCAGCTTTGACTACATTGCAAATTCAAGGCCAGCCTGAGCTACAAGAGACTATAATTTAAAAAAAAAAAAACCCATTTCAAAAAAACAATCAGAGAATGAGGAGATGAGTCACTAAGTAAAATTCTTGTCATGTAAGCATGAAGACCTGAGTTTGATCACAAGAACCCATATTTTGGGGGGGTGTTTTTCTGAGACAAGGTTTCTCTGTGTAGCTCTGGCTATCTTGGAATTCGCTCTGTAGACCAGGCTGGCCTCAAACTCATAGAGATCCACCTGCCTCTGCCTCCCAAGTGCTGGGATTAATAACATATGCAACCACTGCCCATTCAAGAACCCAGATTTTAAAAGCCTAGTTACGGATACTGGGAAGTCCCAGGCACCAGCTTAGTATCCAGGGAGGGTCTTGCTGGTTGAGACTCCACAGAGTTCCCAAACAGCATAGGATATCACATGAAAAGCCAGAAGCCTGCTAGCTTGGGTTTCTTTCTCATTAAGTTGTCTTAGGAACTTAATGCGATCATAGGAACCCCTCCCAAATTACCTCCCAAATGTGCCAAGTATCATCAACATATGACTTCGGAGGTTAAGTTTCAAAATGAGTTTTTTTGGGGTGACACCTAAACCATAACAGAGGACATGTCTGAAGAGAGAGGCTCAGAGCACCGCTTCTACTTCTGGAAGAAAGTAGCCAGATTTCACCTGGCAGAAAGTGAGATCAGGGAGACTGTGCCAGCGTCTGCCTGCATCAGACAAAGGCTGCCATTGACACACGACTGTTAAGCCATGCTGGCCCTAGTGGAGTTACTTTTCTGCCATCAAGTGCTCCCTGGCCAAGGCTGGTGGCCAAGGTGTCTTGTGTGTCCATACTCCGGGTGTGAGCACCTGGCTCAGATAGAGAAATCTGATGCAAAACCCGGAGGAACATATTGATAGCTGAGCAGCAGCATCCTGATGAAGCTGCTCCCAGAATTCAACTGCTCAGGTGTCCAGGTCCAGGAGGGGGTGTCCTATCCTTTCTGACGCCAGTCCTACCACCTTCCCTTTAAGCAGAAGAGCAGCTGGGCAGCCTCCGCAAACAATCCTTTTCTGTACTGTTGACCAAATCTGTTTCTCTTGTTTACATGCCGAAGGCCCCTTGGGTACAATAAGTCCCCTGGTGAAGGAGCCATTAGAACCCTAAGGATGTCCACTTCAAGTCAGTCTGAGTGTCAATGGTCAGACAGGAGGGCCAACTGGTCCAGGCTGGCTCCAGCCAGCCGTCACCTACTTGCTCTCTCAGCTTTTTGTGGCTCAATCATTCATCATTCCAACCAAAGGGATCTTGACAAAGGGCAAAGTGATACCTTCGATTCTGCTAAAAGGGCAGCCACCCTGGCAGCTCATCCCAGCTCAGTATCCCAGGGGAAGGATCAGGCTCAGGACCCACTCAAATTCCTGGACACAGCTCAGTTTCAAGTCTCTGGCTTCCTGGACTGAGCCAAATTCAAGGAAACATAGAGTTCATCTGAATCTTGAGCCTGGCACCAACCTGGTAGTGAGGTGAAGGAGGGCCCTGGGACCAGCTAGGATTAGGTTTGTTCTCCCTGACCTCTACTTTAGCCTTGCCTACTGAGAAAAGACATTACTTCTCTGAAGTTTGATTTCCTCATGCAAGTATTCTCTGGAGAATTAAATTCTGCTCTGCAACATGCAACAGGCTCTAAATCTGACCTCGAACTTCCTATGCAGACCTTGACCTCTTGGCCCTTTGCCTCCACCTCTCAAGTGATGGATAGGCGTGTACCACCAGGCCTAGTTTTTGAGGTGATGGTGATCAAGCCTAGGGCTTCCTGCTAGGTGAGCACTCTACCAATTGAGCTACAACTCAGTCCCTCTGTTTATAGAAGTTTTGACAGTGTCATCTCATCTGACCCCAAGGCCACTGTGTCCAATATGGCCTGTGAGTCCTGGGCCTGTGGGTATGGTCAGTGTGGCGGTCTTCCCTCTATGCACTCTGCCATATGGCCTCCCTCAAAAGACTCCAGCAGCAAAGGGAGGGAGGCCAGCTTCCTTCCTCTAGGCTGTCCACTTAGAGTTAAGGGGAGTCTGACCACTTCCATTTGTTTTTGAGGTTCCTGGCATATGAAAATTAGGAAGGTTACAGTAATCATTATATAATTTCAGCATCTACAGGAAAAGAATACAAGGCACTTTTGTTAACGAAGTAATTGAAGAACTCAGTATGCTTCTTGGTAAATTTTTGAGTGATGTAGTCCTGGGCAGGAGACAAGCTTCAAGCCTTAGGAAGGGTATCTACTTCGAGTGTGGGAGAGGGTAGGTGCATGTGTGAGAGTGCACACTTGTGTGTGTTGGGGATGTACGTGCACGTGTGCATGTGGCAGCCAGAGGTCAACCCCAGGTGTTATTCTTCAAGAGTCACCCATATTTTTAGGAGACAGGATCTCCTACTGGCCTGCAACTGAGCTAAATAAACCCCTTCTCTTTATAAAGGATCCTTTCTCAAGTCTTTCTACGGTGATGGAAAAATGAACTAAGACTGTCATCAAATAATTCAGGCAAAATATGAAAGCAATGTAAAAATATAGCATTTAGGACCAAAGGGTAATAACCATGGCTAAATTCAAGTAGCGAGTATACAGGTGCCACTTAAAAAACTTTTTCACATATTGGCCATTCTTTATTAAATAACATTAAATTTTGAAAGGAATCACTGTTGTATAAACTTTTCTTGGGAAGTCATAAACAATTTCCTCACCACATTGAGCACCAACAACAAACCAAAGGAACAACTTCACTCAAATCTAGCTTGGTGAAGCAATGAGTTTATTGAGCTTGCTTATGGGAGTGTGAGTGAAGGGTCTCTCACAGAAGGAGCACGAGTGAGGGGTCTCTCCCAGGAGGAGTGAGAGTGAGGGGTCTCTCCCAGAAGGAGTGAGAGTGAGGGGTCTCTCACAGAAAAAGGATGTGAGGAGTCACTACAGAAGGCACGCAGGTGACACTCACAGAAGGAGTTATGAGTGAAGGGTCACTTAGAGGAGTGTGGGTGGCCCCAAAACAGCAGTGTCACTAAAGTCTCCAGAGCATGGGTGATGAAGTTACCTCCATGAAACTGAAGTCCTCTTAAATTAGCTTTCCACACTCTATGAACTCCAGCATCTCTCAATACCACATACAGCTGTGGCAGAATTGCATACAACAGTGAGAAAGGTGCATGTAGAAGCATTTCACTTATATTTTAATAAATAAAGCCTGCCCAAAGATCAGAGAGAAAAACAGCCCCACTGGTCAGCCTTACCCCAGGCAGTGGTAACACACACCTTTAATCCCAGTGGCCATGCTGGTTGCCATAGAAACCGGGCAGTGCATGCCTTTAATCCCAGCCCTAGAGAGAATTATAAACAGGAGGAGATAGTCTCAGACATAGTCTCATTCTGAAATTCCTGAGGCAGGATCACCATTTTGGACTGAGGTCAAGGTAAGAGCCAGTGGCTGGTTGCTCTGCTTTTCAGATCTTCAGCTTGAACCCCAATTTCTCTCTCTGAGTTTTTATTAACGGTGCTTCAGGTGCAAGACTTGGAATGGCTGAATGGAAGGTAAGGGTCTCGTGACCCTCGTTTTCCCTTCCTTTGTGGGCGGTTCTTGTGCTCACAGATAAGCAATGGGGGATGGGATCCAGGCACTTTAAACACACAGGTTTTCTTTTTCTCTTTTTCTTTTTAAATGAGGGGATGCATAACCTGTTATCTGCCCAGAAGACTGGGAGCAAATATAGATAATAGTCTGGTGATCTTTGCACTGTTTGTATAG
The DNA here is from genome assembly GCA_004026605.1 of Ondatra zibethicus. Taxonomy (NCBI): domain Eukaryota; kingdom Metazoa; phylum Chordata; class Mammalia; order Rodentia; family Cricetidae; genus Ondatra; species Ondatra zibethicus. Next base: position 24,438 of record PVIU01020735.1, on the reverse strand, counting down.
CCAAGACCACACTGGATCCTCCTCAAGACCCTTATTGGAGTTTGTCAATCTATAGAACCTATCTTGTTTGTTTGGTACTTTTGGGGATAGGAGGGGGAACAGGGTTTCTCTGTGTCCTGGAACTCACTCTGTAGAAGCAGAGAGTCCTAAATTCCTTCTATGAGGGATGTCACCAAGTGCAACCTTAGCTTCTTGTAATCACAGCTGCTCTGATTAAGATAGTAATGGCTGTTAATACTTGGAAGATAGCATTCCACAATAATCGTTGACACAGATATGCTGTGGATTTTCTGCGTTATTGTGCCCTACCAGTAGGGTGGCACCTGTACCCAAGTGTTCAGGACGCTGGTCCACCTGGGCACCATGCACTCAAGTTGGCTTGTTCCAAGGATGTCTGTGGGAGAGCAGGACTTCAGGCTCACCTGACCATGAGCTAGATCTTTCCAATGTCCTTGTCCTTCCAGTAACAAGTCATGAGGAAGCGTGCTGGCTCGTGGCTATTGGTTACAGGTGCCCATCACCAGATAAGCAGATGTCAAAACTTGAGGGGTCAGGAACATCATCTCTACTTCATAGAGGGATTCTGGCCTTGAGGCAAAGGGACAAGCAGACTCCATACAGCTGACCTGTAGTCAAACACTTATGTGAACTACTAACATTGATATAAATCATCCTGAAAATAAGGAAGAACTAGAGGGAGCGGGTAAGGAGAAGCATGTAGAGTCCTGAGAACATCCTAGATCCTAGGGACTGTCAGTTTCTACAGCGTAAATATTACCCCATATCACAATCAATTTCAGGGTACCAATGGTTTAACAATTGGTTCTCTAAATTCTCTAAATGAATTCATAACAACAGGCTCTAGTACACCATTGATGTGAACCCAGTCCTGGGTGTCTCTCTCAAACTCCTCCTCTTTTCTATCGGTAGGTCCTATAGTTTGACTTTTTTATTTTTTTATTTTTTATTTTTTTTTTGGTTCAGGTTCCACTGAACTGTTACTCAAATAATTTTCTTCAATTTCCTTCCTCCATTCCTTTCTTTACCCTTTCCTCCCCAACATGCTTTCTTTTTCTTTGTGGTTAGGGATAGGATCCAGGGCCTTGTCAATGTTAGCCAAGTGCTCTACCACTGAACTATACCTAAAGACAGGTGATATGACCATCATTGAAAGCCAGATCACTCACCACAAAGGAGAAGATAATATTGAAATGAGCCTTTTAAAGCCAGACATGCTGGCACACTTGTAATCCCAGCATTTGGGCAATAGAAGCCAGAGGATCAGAACATCAAGGTCATTTTCAGCTACATAAGGAGTTCCAGACCAGCCTGGCCTACAGGAGACTTTTTTAAAAAGAAAGAAAAGTCTCACTTTATAGTCCTCACTGGCCTGGAACTCAAGGTACAGCCTTTGAACCTTGAGGCCCTCCTCTGCCTTGGTCTCCTGTAGCTGTAAGCCTCCACACCTGGCTAAGATGAATGAGAACAGCCCACAGGGGCTTTGATATTTCAATACTTGGTCACTGGTTAATAGAACTGTTTGGGAAGGATCGAGAAGTATGGTCTTATTGGGGGAAGTGTGTCAATAGGGGGTGGGCTTTTCAGGTTTCAAAAGCCCACATCACTCCTAGTTAGTTCTCTGTGCCTCTGACTTTCTGATAAAGATGTAAGCTATCAACAGTGCTCTAGTGACATACCTGCCTGTCTGGTGCCATGTTCCCTGCCGTGATGATCATGGACTCCAACCTTCTGGTGGCCCCCAGTAAATGTTTCCTTCTATAAGTTAACTTGGTCATGGTGTTTTGTCACAGCAATAGAAAAGCAACTAAGACACTGTGTGTTGGGTCTGATGACCCAGAGACTGAACTCTGGAACCCTAGAGCCTTTCCCTGTGAAGATATTATATGCAAAGGACAGAGCTGTTCACATCATTCCCAAGGAGAGAAGGAATCTGAGGTGAATATGCTAGCATTAGAAGCAGTTCCTACGTAGATCTGGGTTAGGATTATAGGCCACCTGTAGCATCCTGAGGATTGGCGGACCCTCAGGACACACCTCCAGCACAGCCTGTTCCATAGCATTGGATCAGTTTCTGTAATAATTTATCCATGGTCACAGCTTGGGGATAGGCTGTGATCAGTAACAACAGCGAAAGCATTCAACATGGAGTCAAAAAAGACAGCTTCATGATGGAGTCCAGGGAAGGCAGCTAAGGACAGACAGGGTACTTCTTCCAGAGCTAAGTACACTCCTGCCTCGGCTCTAAGGCTCACAATCTCAGGGATGCAAGTAGGCAACACCCACACCTGCTGACACTGTCCATTGGGTCAGTGATATTGGGTGATTGATTATGGGTAGACGTGTATTTGGCTTATGGCCTGGAAGCTGAGAGTCCAAGATCATGGCCCTAACATTTGTTGAGGGCCTTCTTGCTATATCCTATCATTGTAGAAGGGATCTCACGGCAGGGCAGAGCCAGCCAACCAGAGAGCACGTGCTTTTATAACTAAGTCAATCCTTGATAACTCACTGGTCCATTACGCCACAAATCCATAAATGGATCAGCACCCTCCTGACCCAGTCACCTCCAAATACCATCAGCATATTACTTAAGGGATTAAGTTGCCAACACAGAAATACTGTATATAAAGCTTTTGTCCTGAATGTAAGGTCACAGGCTCACGGTACAGCCGCATGAGGAGAGGACGACAATGAGGAGGAGCAGGCAGCATAGTAAACACACAGGCCTCTTAACGCCTCTGTCTGTCATAGTCCCAAGAGAAAAATCGATCACAGTGCTTGTCAGTAGGAAAATGGATAAGTCAATAGTGGAATACTACACAGGAAATAAAAAATAACTATGGCTTACTAAATTAAAATGAAGGAAAGTAATTTGTTATGAAACTAGTGGCTGGGGAGATGGCTCATCAGTTAGTGGTGACTGCTCTTCCAGAGGACCTGGGTTCAATTCCAAGCACACACGGAGCTCACAACTGTAACTCCAGTTCCAGGGGATATAATACCCTCATACAGACATATATACAGTGTTTACCGACGCACAGAAAATAAAAATAAGTCATTTTAAAGAGTAAAGAAACCAGACACTAAGGGTATGTGTTGTATGGTTCCATTTGTGTAAATCAAACTAATGCATGGCCACAGGAATCAGAATAACAGGGTGCTCATCACTGAGAATGCCAGGGAGATTCTCAGGGTTTTTAGTGATCTCTGTGTTGTTCTAGATAGTTATTACAAAGGGGTTTTTACCTTGGAAACATTTGTTGGGTGTACACACAAGATTTCTGCACTTTCCTACAGATGTTACATTCATTTTAAAAAGGTCTTTGTATGGTGTGTGTGTGTGTGTGTGTGTGTGTGTGTGTGTGTGTGTGTTTGTGTGTGCATGTTCACTGTCTGTGTGGTAGATGTGTTCATAAGGCTTTATGGTGCATGTATGAAGGTCAGAAGACAACCTTGGCTGTCTGTCCTTGCCTTCTACCTTCTCTGAGGCAAGGTTTCTTCTGGGTATTTTCCTATCTCCACCTCCCCTTTTCCCATAGGAACTCTGTGATTACAGACATGTGCTAACATATCTGGCTTTACGTGAGTTCTAGGGATCAGAACTTAGGTTCTCAAACTTTCACAGTAACCACTTTGCCCCAGAACCACCTTCCCAGCCCCTGATGTTACATTTCAACATAAACATTAATATGTGTAAAGCTAAAAACCCAACGTAGTACTGAATGAAGAGACTGAATGACAGAAGATATTCATAACCCTGTAGTATTTAACAATTAAGATGTACATGATACTAGAAAGCACACATCTTGGGGAAAAAATCCACAAAGAGACACATTAAGTACGTTAGAATGGTTGTCTGTGTGACAGGAAATGAGAGTGGGAATCATGATAAAAGTAAACATAACACTAATAAAATAAGACCAGGGTCTTGCAGGACCAGTAGGAACCATTTAGAAAATTTCAGGAAATAGATTGGAGGCTGTCGTGGCACACACCTTGAATCCTAGCACTCAGTGAGCAGAGGCAAGTAGATCTCTATGAATTTGAGGCCAGCCTGGTTCACAAAGTGAGTTCCAGGACAGTCAGGGATGTTCCACAGAGAAACCCTGTCTCCAAAAGCAAACAGAAAAGAAAAAAGAAAATTTAACAAAAAAGGAAGCACAAGAGAAAAGAGATGGGAAAGAGGATATGGAGGAAGAGAAGAGGCGAGAGGAGGAGAGGTAGAAGAGGAGGACGAAGAAAAGATAGGCTTTGGGGAATCTGGACAACGCTTTGAGAGCTTCATGAAGCATGGGATCATGGGACCATGCTTAGGCTTTAACCGCTGGAGCCCCGTAAGCACTGTTCAATGAGCCTTACACATAGGACCTACATCTGTGATCCCATAGAAAGTAGACACTGCTCTGAGGTATAGACCAGATCCTGACAGACTGAAGCCCTTGAAAGTCTGGAACCTCAGGAGGTGGTAACTGAGATCTTGGTGGCACTCTGGGAAGAGGGGACCCTGACATGAGACATACAGGCAATCTAGGAGTTCTTATGAACTGGGAAACGGGCTGAGAGGCTGGTGGACAGGCTTGTAGAAACAGAGGAGAGCAGTGCTTGGTGACGACAGAGAGATGGCCCTGTCAAGGTGGGCATGAGGGCCGCTCACTCACAGGCAACTGAGGCTCTATTCAGATTTCAGTCCCTGTCCTCCAGGAGAACTGCCACACCCAAGTACCCCAAATTCGGTGTTCTTACTTAGCAAATACCTTTATTCCTTCTGTTTTTATGACAGCATCTCATGTATCCCAGGATCACCTTACTGGCTTTAAACTCACTATGTAACTGAGGATGACTTGATCCTTTTCTTTTTTTTAATATTTATTATTTATTTATTTATTATGTATACAATATTCTGTCTGTGTGTATGCCTACAGGGCAGAAGAGGGCACCAGACCCCATTACAGATGGTTGTGAGCCACCATGTGGTTGCTGGGAATTGAACTCAGGACCTTTGGAAAAGCAGGCAATGCTCTCAACCTCTGAGCCATCTCTCCAGCCCCCAACTTGATCCTTTTCCTCCATCTCCTTTGACTGCTGGGTTATAGGCATATGCCACCACACCTGATTTATGTGATGCTGGAAATTGAACCCAGGGCCCTGTGCTTGTTAGGCAAGCACTCTACCAATTGAGCCACATTCCCAGTCCCTACCTTAGACTTTGAATTCATTCATCTTTAACTTAATTTTTAGGGATAAGTACATAGAGAGATACTTGACATATCACTAATCAATAGGAAGATGCAAATCAAAACCCCCAAGGAGATGCCACATCACATCCAATACAACGGCTGCCGTTAAAAGAAAATCAAAGAGAAAACAGGTGTGGGTGAGGATGCAAGGCAAGTGAAACCCTGCACACTGTTGGTGGCTGTGTAAAATGGCACAGCTGCTGTGGGACACAGTACAAGTGACCTAGCCAAGAAAAAAAAATGCAGCATAAAATGACCGCTTGGCCTATACATTTCACTTCTGAGAAGAAACACAGTGCAACTGAAAGCAGGTTCTTGAGGAGAGACCCACACACCTGTGTTCCCAGCCCCCCTCATTTAGCAATAGCATCTTAGCAACAGCTAAACTGTGGAAGCCATTCAGGTGGCCATCAGTGGACAAATGAGAGCAAATCAAGACACTGTTCAGCCTTAAGGAAGAAGAAACACATCGTGACAACATGGATGAATCTTGAGGATGTTATGAGAAAATAAAATATGGCATAGTCCCATTTAAATGAGAGATTAGAGCAGTCGAGTCCAGAGAGATGATGGAAGGGCGGTTGCCGGAGGGAGAAAGCATGAGAAATTGAGAGTTGTTTGATGAGTACAGCTTCATTTGGTGAGAAGACAAGTGTCCTATAGATAAATGATGGTTACACAAGAATGAGCATTTAGTGCCACTAACTATACATTGTTAAGGTGTTAAAATGCTGTTGTGTGTGTTTTACTATTTTAAAATAAGGCAACTTTGTATCACTATTAAAGTGAAGTCAAAGACAAGGTGGCCTTGACATCACCCTAGATGCTGGTGTCTACTAAGGCATCAAGACCTCCTCTTAAAGTGGAGGTCATAACCAGATGTGGGAACACACACCTCAGCCCTCCGGAGGGAGAGGCAGGAGGACCGCTGTGAGTTTGAGGTTAGCCAGGTCTATATAGTGAGTTCCAGGCCAGTGGGGCTATATAGCAAGACCCTGTCCCAAATAAACAACAATGGGGGTCCCTCAGTGACTGTCAAGGGAAAGTTAAAAAGCACTCTGGACTGGAGAGCTGGCTCAGTACAGTGGTTAAAAGCTCATACCGCTCTTGCAGAGGACACAGGCTTGATTCCCAGCACTTACATAGCAGCTGATAACCGTCTGTAACCCCAGTTCCAGGCTATCATTTCCCTCTTCATGCCTCCCTGGACAACCTCATGTATGTGGTGCACATAAACCCAAGCAAGCACACAAACTTTTTTATTTTTTTAGTTTTTTGGAACAGGGTTTCTCCGTGTAGCCCTGGCTGTTTCTGGAACTCGCTCTGTTGACGAGGCTGGCCTCGGACTCATAGAAATCCGCTTGCCTCTGCCTCTCGAGTGCTGGGATTAAAGGCGGGTGCCACCACCGCCCAGCAACACATGAATGTTTTTAAATATATATATATATTTAAAAAGTACTCAAATACATTTTCTCCTTGATAAGCTCACAACAGTTGAAAGAAATCAAGAGAGCAATAGGAGCGTCCCCTTCTTCTGGTCTGGTTTACCGGAGTTACAGACGGTTATAAGGATGGCGTCTGTGGACTTCTGCAGTAGTACTTCTCGCCGGGGGCATGAGCACCCCCCACCCCATACTTGTAAGGGCAAGAACTAGGGGACATGAGCTATTAGCAAAGAGAGGACAGAGCACAAATGGGGGGGCAGGAGATTCTTCTTAGAGAAAGCCCCACGTAGACTCTAAACATAGCCTGTGACTTTCTGACAGGCAGCTCCAGGGTCTTGGGGCTGAAAAATGGGTGCTGTAGTCCACCCCGTGAAGAGAGGCCCAACTACAGGAGAAACATAGCAGAGCTCTTGTCAAATGCTGCAAGCACAATACCATTTTACAGAAAAGAAGTGAGCGGCTGTGGATTTGGGTATCCTGCGGGGAGGAGGTTTTCCTACCAACCTTTTGAGGTTTACATCTGTCTCTAACGGATCTTGCTAACCACTCAGACGCTTCTACTGAGTCCAGGTTTCCTGGGCCCCAAACACAAAGTCACCTCCAGACAGTTGTCAATTATTATACAATATGCAACCGACCCAGTGGGAAGGTTATTTCTCAGAGACATTTAATTTAAAACTTAACGTTTAGTTTGGTTTCTTTTATAGTCGTATCTCTAACATCTCTATAGGTTCTTGGAAAGCTTCACAGATCCAGGTCGTAGCGGACTATGAAGCCCCAGGCAGTTTCACAGAGCCGGGTGCCAGCAAGCAGGTGACTGGACCGCCCCTAGCCCTCGTGCGGGAGGGCAGGAGTAGGCAGAGCCTAGAGCGCATGCGCGGTGGTCGGGCTTGCGCGTCGCCGCTCGCCTGACGGGGACGGGGCGGCAGCGAGCACGCGCCCGAGGCGGCATCGCCGATCTGGGGCAGTCGGGACCACTCTTTTCCATCCTCCCCGAGTCCCCTCAGGCGCCCTGTCCACAGGCCCGGTCCCTCGGGGTCCGATCTGCCCTTAAGAGACAGCACGCGGCCTGACACGCCGTTTTCTCCTGAGCGACCCACGGGCGCGTACACGCGCGCGGGCCGCGGACGTGAGGGCGGCGAGCGGCGGGGCCGCGGAGCCGAGGAGGGCCGTGCTCGCGCCCGAGCCGTCGCGAGTCGCGCGCGCGCTCCCGCCGCAGCCCGGGCCGCGCCCGCCCCGCCTCTCAGCGCCGGCCCCGGAGCCCGGTCCGCGAGCGGCGGCGGCGGCCGGAGGGACGATGAGCGGCGCGGCGCGGGCGGGCCCGGCCCGGCTCGCGGCGCTGGCCCTGCTGACCTGCAGCCTGTGGCCGACGCGGGCGGACAACGCGAGCCAGGAGTACTACACGGCGCTCATCAACGTGACGGTGCAGGAGCCCGGCCGCGGCACCCCGCTCACGTTCCGCATCGACCGCGGGCGCTACGGGCTCGACTCACCCAAGGCCGAGGTCCGCGGCCAGGTGCTGGCACCGCTGCCCATCCACGGAGGTGAGGCTGGGGCCGGAGCCGGAGGCCGGGAGGGGGGCGGAGGGCGCGGGGGCGGCGTGGCCGGGTGTCTGCGCGCGGTTCGCCGCCAGCTTAGGGAATCGAGGTCCCCGCGCTGTGGAGCCTGGCCTGCTCCCCGCTGGGCAAAGAGGCTCCAGAAAGCTTGCTGCATCTCCCCCCTAAAATTAAAATAATAAAAATAAAATAAAATAAAGACTTAGAACGAACCCCTCTTTTTCATTTAGGTAGCTTGTTTACTAGAGGGCATTGGAATGCGAGTTTGCAGGGACAGTTGAGACAAAGGAGGTGGTGCAGGGGCGCAGAACTACTTCATGGTGGACGAGATGCTTAACCTGTATTTTGGAACCGGCAGGTTTGTTCTGAAATCCCACCGATTTATCACTGCGGTGAATCTCGAGGGATGTGAGCCCCCCTCTCCCCCCCCCCGCCCCGAACGTCAAAACGTGAGGGTTTTTTCTTCAGTGGCTAAGGGGAGGGGGGTCCCTGTTGCTTTTGGCTTTCTGTGACTCCAGTAGTTTTGCTGTCATGAGATTGGAGATTTTCACATGATAAAGAACGCGAGAGTAGCAGAACTAGTAGCCAGGTGTTCGGTCACGGGTGCCCACCCAGAGGGAAAGTGGTAAAATGGTCAGGAATCGTCTTTGAAGCCATTTGATGTAGACTAACGTCCCCGTCGTCGTGCCCCCCCCCGCTCCCCTCCTGTTTATTCGGTCTATGCATAGCTAATGATTTAATGTAAAACTTGTGTCTGTTAATTACAGGTAGTGTTTTAAAGGGCACATTTCTCCGTGAAGTGTTGTATTTGGGGTCTTTAGCAGGCAGAACCTGGGGGGAGATGTCTCCTATCTTCTCTACACCCTCACCTCTAGAATCTTGAGAGGATTAAAAACACCCTGCTATTTGTGTTCAAATGACCTAATCTAGGCAATCTTTAGGGTAATGGTGTTTGCTTTTATAGTCTAAAATATTAAAAAAAAATGCACGTCTGAGCTCTGTATTTGTATGATAACATATACTAAGCTGTTTTCTTTGGGGCATACTGGCTGGTGGTGGGGGTGTCACATAAGGCTTCACCATTACCTGTCTTTTACTTAGACTGGGCTCTTAAATGTTCATTTTTACACCAGTGACCAAATGCTTATGGTATATTTCTTATTTCACTAGGTTAGAAGCAGCACTTCAGGTCCCTGCTTGACTATAGAAGCAGTTTTTGTCTTTGCTCCATTCAATAAATATTTGCTGCCAGCTCTGTGCCAGTCACTGTGGTTAGGACATGTAATGTTGCCAAACTGTGGCGGTAACAATGCTATACTATTTTCTGGTGGGGAAGAGGACTATGAGGGTCATGTGGAAGGGGAGGAAGAGGAAGAACGAGGCCAGCTCCTCTGCAGCAAGAGCTGTGCTGTGTTGTGAAATCCGTGGTTCGTGCTTGGGGCTTGCTTCCCCCAGACACCCGGATACCATTGCCCTCAGTCAAGATGCTAGACTCCAGAGTGTTTCATGTGCTTGTCTGTCACCTGTCTGTCACCCCCAAATTAAGCCCCATCTTGGAGAATGCTTTTTTTAGGGGTTCCAAGTGAAAGGCGCTGGGAACTAAAAGTCAGTCGTCATATCCTGTCACTGGGGAAATAGCACCGTGAGGTTGAAGGCTCCTTATCTGATCTGTGCTGCACATACACTGTAATGCTGGCAAAATAATTCCGCCTGGTAGCTTCATTTCTTATCTGAAAAATAGACTGATAATGTATTCATCTCTCCTGTGGAGAAGAAGTATCATTATTGTTTTTTTTAAAAAACAATTTACTTATTTTATGTGTATTTTGCCTTTGTGTATGTGTACAACGTGTGTGTAGTGCCCACAGAAACCAGAAAAGAGTGTTGGATCCCCTGGAACTGGAGTAAAGAGCCATCCTGTGGGTGCTGGCAGCCAAGCCCCTGTCCTCTGCAAAAACCAACAACCGCTCTTAGCTGCTGAGCCATCTCTCCAGCCCTTACCTTGAGAATTGTTCCAGGGTTTCTCAGGATGACCCTGTAGGTGACTTCAGTCAAGCTGCGGACGCATGGTTTCACCCATGTGGTCTTTCAGTCCAGCAAGTGCTGATTGAAACGCACGTTGCCAAGCACCATTAAAAGCCCTGGCGGAAAAGGAGGGCAGCAGCCTGGAGTGAAGCTGTTAAGCTTTACTTACAAAGCTCCCATTCAGAGGGGCCCTTTCCCAGGTAGTCTACCTGTAAGTTGTTTGTACACCTGTGGGTGTATATGGAATCCAAGGTGACATCTGCTTGTGCACCAGTAACTCAGTAGTGTGTTTTATAAAGAAGACTATGATAGAAGACTGGTAAAATTATTCATGTGTAAGAAAACCATTTAAAGCTAGGTGGTGTGGTGGATGGACACTTGCTATCCAAGCAGTGGAATTGCTGGAGGATTGATGCTCCATAGTGTCCCAGAACAGCCTGGGCCATGGTGTGAGACCCTGTTCCCCAAAACAAAAACAATAATACCTTTTTTAAAAGACAAAAGAACTTATACAGCTTTTTTAATGTTTACCGTAATGGCTAGTTCTATATCTGTAGCTTGCTTTGTGAAGTTAGAAACCCTTGTTATTTTGCAGTGGTCCTTTCAGGCCAGTTATGAGTTGCACAGTTAGGCATGCATGAATTACTGAGCTTTACTGTCCTCTCTTTATAAATGACAAATTGGCTTTATTTTTCTTTAGAAGATTTGCTATTTTAAAAGTACATTTTGGAAAGTGTTACCATTCTACTTTGTAAAAATACTTCCTCCACGAGTAAACTTTGAAACAAATATTTTTTATTAAACAAAATGTATCAGTGAGTGGAATGCTCTTTGTTCTGGGCTAACATTTACATGTTACCTGATAAAGTATTCATTTTTAGAAATGGAGTTTTGAAGGCATGTATTGTAACATTTATGAAGAGATCTTAGTTGCTTTTTGGCTGCTTGCAGCGATGGTCAGCTTTGAATTAGGCACACACTAATCCCTTTGCAGAGCAGACCTAGCTAGTGTGTGGCACAGACATTGTAAATGTGCTTTATGTGCATGCACACTAGCTTTTTGTTTGAGCCCAGAATGGGGGTTGGGAAAGGAGAAAGCCCAGTGGTGGTGATGTAATTAGTATGTATGCAGATTGCTGGCAGCAAGAGTTTGGCATTGACCACTTTATGCTTTGTACAGAAAATTTCAGGATGGGGTGTTAAAAGCTTTGAGAACAGCTTTGCCGAGTAATAACCCTTACTGATAATCTTGCTGACTGTAGAGTTGCAGCAGTCTTTAAAGGGTTTATCTTAGGTTTTTATGTTTAAAATTGTGATCCTGTTGGAACCCTGGTGCTTCCTTTAGCAAATCTGAAGTTAGATTTAAGAATTTTCATGAGCAGTGAAGGAGACTGATTAAAAACAGAAGGAGAAAGAGGTCTTGTAACATTACAGTTGATAATAGCAGAGGAAGGCTACCAGACATAGAGATGTCAAAATAGTTACAGAAAAAAAAGTACATAAGATCCTGGGAGCAGGTACTCTGAACAGTCAGAAAGAGAACTCAGAAGAGATGAAGGCTTTGAAAACAGTGCTGAGATAATTAAATAGCTGGGCAAGAAGAACATGTGGGGTGCGTGTGTGTGCTATAGTTGTATTCAGCTTTACAGTGTAGACAGTGTTTTTACATGGTGTGTTCTCCCCTTCACTTTTGAATGATTTCTATTATCATATAAATGTTAGGGAAAAAATCTAGAACCACCCATCCTCCTTACCAGGCTCCTAACCTGCTACCTTATTTCTGTTTCTGTTAGAGCAAAGTGTCTGACAGATGTTTCTTTACTTTCTGCCTCCACCTTTTCCTCTTGCTCTTTCTTACATGTTGAAAATCTTTGCTATGCTAGTGATAAAAAAGAACATATCTAACTGGTATGTTGGGTGATATAGTCAGGATTCCTAAAATCTCAGTGTATGGAATGATGGGCTGAAGTTAAAGCAAAAAGTTTTAACTTTTGTTAAATATAATTTACTTATATATTAATTAAGAAATAAGAAGCATTACCTTCTTTGAGAGTTGTTCATGGAGATAAGGTTTAGCCATAACATGACATGTCATGTGTCATGTCCATCGCCTGTCACATGACACATCTGGTAAATTTTCCTGACTTTGCCCACGCCAATACTAGGTTGCATCTGGATGTAGGGCAGCTCTATCACACTTCATAGAGGCCACACACACCTTTAGTTTATGGTTAATTCTGATTACAAGTTATAAGAGACAAACAAACTGCAGAACTTCATTTTGAATGTTATAAAATAAATCCTTCACTGGTAAGAACAGACTAATGTCTTCTAAGATCCTTTCACCTGGAGCAAGATGTGACTGAAAGAATGAGACAGATGTTTAAGAAACCTGCCAGAACATACTCATTAAAGAGAACATTGTTCAAGTTTCTTTTTGTAGTACTAGTGGCTAAACTCGTGGCTGCACCTGTGCTAGCCGTGCACTTTATTGCTGAGCTGTATCCTGGCCCAAGAATTTCGTGGATTTTTTTTCCCCGGACAGAGTTTCTCTGTGTTTCTCAGGGTTTCTCTCTTAGCTGTCCTAGAATTCACTCTGTATACCATGCTGACCTCAAACTCACTGAGATCCGCCTGCCTCTACCTTCCGAGTGCTGAGATTAAAGTGCGCCACCACCACCTAGCCAAATATTGTCCTCTTTAAGCCAGTCACACTGGAAGACTGCTTATACATATATGTCTACATTTATAGCAACAAATCATTAAACATTGTTAGTGTTTGCTTTGTTTTTTAATTAAACAATTTAAAAAGATTTAATATACCAGATCTCTAATTAGATCTAAATTAGATCTCTAATTTCTAGATAAATTTGAATTTTGACAATCAGAAATTACTTGTAGGCAATTTTATTTAAAACAGAGGAGATGGAACTAGGGAGATGTCTCAGTGGTTAAGAGAGAGAGTGTACTTCTTGCAAAAGACCCAAGTTTGGTTCCCAGAATACATATTGGGCTGCTCACAACTGCCTGTGACTGCAGTTCCTGGGGATTCCTCTAGCTTTCATGGGCAACTGCAGTCATGTGCATATACACTATGTATTTAAATTTATTTAAAAACAATTTTACAGGAGTGGAACAGAAAACTCATATATATGTGTGTACATATATGTATATATTTTTTAAAGAAAGGAAGTAGATTGTGTTGTATACCTCATCCTTCATATAATTTATAAAGAGGGAGGTTCAGTCATATTAATCTCAGTGGGATCAATGGAGTGTCTTCATAGCTAATTTTTTTTATTTTTAAGTATAGCACTCTTGACCTATTCACAAAATGCAGCCATTAAGTTTGTCTAGCCAATCACCCTTTGAAAAGTTTTATTATCTTTAAGTTTTTTATGTACTAGGCATTTATTTATTATTTTTCATATGTTTAATGGTGCAGCTTTCCTATTGTTGGAGGTAATTTTGAGAGCCCTTCAAATACCATCAAAAAGAGCTTAAAAGCCTACTCTGTGCTTGTGCTGTGTGAGCACAAAAAGGACAGCATAAAAATTCTGACCTGAAAGAACTTTGGGTCATCTTGTTGACAAGATCAGCCTTGGCTGGATAGCACAACTCAGGCACCGCATTCTGAAAGACTGAGGCTTTCTGCAGTTTGCGGGTAGAGTTTGTTCTGAAACAAGGGTTTCCAGGGAATTCTGTTGCAGTACAGCTTTGCCCACGTGTTAGCTAGCTTCAGTAGCTGCTTTCATACTGTACCTTCAGAGTGTATGGTTATGGAGAGCCTACAGAACCTGTGATAAAATGTTTCTCTCCAGCCCCTTTAAGAAAATTACTATATTTCCCCCATTAAGGACTGTATTATAACTAATGCTTTGATTGTTAAGTTGTTCCAGACTGAACTCTTGGAAGTAATGGGTCCTGTCTTCTTCATTTGAGCCAAGCTAGTAAGGTTGTGCTTGAGACTAGCAAGTGATTCGAGTATGTAATTGTGTTTAATCCTGCGACGGGGTCTTGGTGTGCTGGTGAAACGGATGGCAGGGTCCCAGGAGAGGGTAGAGCAGGAGTGGACAGAGTAGGGCTCCATTATTGTACTATATTGCACTTTAAATAGTGTGGATACCAGAAAAATGAAAATCATTATTTTAACTTGTGGTCTAAAAAGGTTTCATTTTTTAAAATGAGATTTGTTTAGTTGGGTGTGTTGGCACACGGTTTTAGTCTTAGCACTCGGGTGACAGTTTTCTGAGTTCAAGGCCAGCCAGAGATACAGAGAGAGACCTTGTCTTATCCCTGCATGAAGGTACTTGATGTCAAATCTGGGAACTTCCACATCCGACTGTAATAGATCAACTGGCATTGGTTCCCTCTCCAACCTTAACCAATCAGAAAAGTGGACAGCCTGTTAGCAGCAGTTTTAGGTAAGGTCAGTAGACAGCACAGGATGGGGGTCCCTGAGAGAACAGAAAGGTGAGGGAGCCCCACCGTTGCCTCCTACTGTCTGGGAATTTTTAGACTGAAGTGCAGAGAAAAACAGCCTAGATGCAGGCAAGTAATCTCATAGCTCATGAGCCAGAGCTCCAAGAGGGTGAGGCAGTGCTGGAGAAGAGGGGGCTACAGAGAGCCAGGGTACTCCTTCAGGGGCCTTTTCTGGAGCCTGGGCACTGACCTGCATGAAGAAGTTACTAGAGGGGGAGAACTGCCAGAAAGGAGCAGTTAAAACAGCTCCAGAAGTTCTTAGGAGGCTGGGGATCTGTGAGGTTCTCATTCATCAGAGTAGAAAAACCTGGTGAGTAGGAGAATGTAATGACGCCAGATTACTCCTAGAGCAAAGCTGTCCTGGGATCCTCTCCCCCATTGAAGCTTAAAAGCAAATCTTTAAATAATTTGATTTATTGAGACCATGTAGTTCCAAAATGGCAAGGGGATATTTAAAGGAATACCTTAACATGTATGTCCAAAAACCATAAAATCTAAAACTGACATCCAGTCCAGAATTACCAGACCTATAAAGAAGCAGAAGAAAGGCCTGTCACCAGATGACAAGATTGCAGGTGGGAATGTTAACCAATCTTTAGAAGTGTATTCAGAACACAAGAAGAGAATAGGTGTTAAAAACATCCTAGATCAAAGTTCTTTGTAGAGCACTAGCCGTGAAATGCGTTAGATTTGTACTGACTTGTGGGTGGGGGTAAGTTGTTACTTCAGTTTATCCCAGGCAATAAATGTAGGTAACACGTGTTGGGTATGTGCTACCTTCCACAAGTGGTGCTGGTGTTTCACATTGATTGTGTTTAATCGTTCTAAGAGCGTAGGTAGTACTTTTTTCCTCTCCTGGCGCTTGGGGAATTTAAGGCACTCCTGTCTTTCATTTGGTGCCTGTTTTCTTTATAGCACTTAACATAACTGATATTATGTATCTATTTCTTTGTTTCTGGTGGCAGGGAGCCTGTCTCTTGTGTCCACTCCTATATATTCAGTGATGCATACGGTATTTGGAACATAGTAGAGAGGTACTGAGCAGTCAGTGTTAGGTGAATTAAAGAGAGTGAGGGAGCGTACTGTGGCCTTGGAAGTTGGGCAGGGCTGGGCTTGAGGTAGGCCTGTCTCATGGCAGTGCCCATACTCTAACCACCTCTTTGTGTTGCTTCCCAAGTGAATTTAATAAATTATGATATATCCACTCAGTGGAATGTTACAGTGCCATAAAAGAGTACATCATTAAAGCTCTGTGTGCACTACAAAAATAAATACAAAGTGTGTCAACTAAGACTGAGTTAAGTCCATTTACAGTGGACAAGGACTCAAAGTAATACGAAAAATAAAAAGGGTTTGTATCGATTAGATCATCAGTGGCATTTCTCTGTATCAAACAAATTGTTGCAGGTCTATGAGTAGAGTTTAGTGACATGTGTGTGCTCCCCTCTGAGATTGAGCACTAGGAACAAACACAAATGATTAGCTTTCATTGAAAAGGGGAGAATGTAGGCTGGTGAGATGGGTGAAAGCACATGCTGTGCAAGCCTGACAACCTGAGTTCGACCCCTAGAGCCCACATGAAAGTGGTAGGAGAGAACCAGCCCCACACAGTTGTCCTCTCACCTCTGCGTGAGTACTGTGACATGTCACCCCCACATACCACAATTAGTGTTTTAGAAAAGTTGAGGGCGAGTGTTCATGAGGACAAAAGTGGGGTATTCACTGCCTGAAGGGGATGACTGAGGAAGAAATATCTAGAAATTTGCTTGTTTTGCAGTGTTTGGCCTTGAGCCCAGGGCCATGCTCATGGCAGACAAGTATGACTGAATTATACCCCATTACCCTGTACCTTCATTAAGAACAGGATGACTTCAGGGTTGGATAACATGAGCGGGTTCCAAGAATATACTGAAGGAGTCCGCTTTTCTTTAGTGAAACAACTACTCTAAGACCAGCTAAGACTGGTCCAGATGTAAAGCAAGCTAATCTAAGATATGATTTTGAGTAATGAGTCCTAGAAATGAGATCCAAGCACAAGGACTCCACTTTTCTATGTATGTATAAGGTAGTGGTAACATTTATTTTAGTTATGACCAGTTTCGCTGTGTAAAAGTAATCTGGTGATTAAGCATGGGAGATTAATTACAATTTCAGAGCAGAAAGTCAGTGTTTGTGACCTTAGATCATCTACCATGAGTAGGTGACAAAACTGAAGACATGAAAGAGAGAAGAGCATGTTAGATAGCTCTGGAGGGGCCAGGGTAATCCTCTCATAGGGTTGCAGACACTAGAAAGATTTGACCACACAGGAAAATAAAGAAATAATAAAATCAAAACAGATTAGAAGAATCAGTGAATTGAACCCTGTTTTGTGACAATCACAAAATCCACAGGTGCTATTTAAAGTTGACAAACTAAGAAATAATGGCTGCTGTCTTTTTGGATCTGTGAAGGCTGGCCAGCAGAAGAGCTAAAAACAGAAGTTGGTTGTCTCTGGGAACCAAAGGGGTGAGGGGTAGCTGTACTTGTTAGTGAGCTGTTGGGTGAATTTGCCTTTTCTTAGTGTAAAATTCCACCCTTTCCCCTCTAATCACAGCAAATGAATCTGCTTCCTATTTTTCTTTTCCTCCTTTGAAGAAGTTCCCTATTTTCCCAGTGTTTGAGATCCTTTCTGCCTCTAGTGGCATGCAGTGTTTAGGACTGTGTAGAGACAAAGCTGTTTCTCAAGGTCTCCTTGATCTATGAGATCAGGAGAGACAGTTGCTTTGTTTTCCTAAACAGATCTAGGTTCATGAACATAAAATAATTTACTGCTGCAGTCACCAAATTGCCTGGCTAGTCTTATTCTTTCGAGTAACTTCCTTACTATTTTATTATGATTCGAGCTTGGTTCATTGAACTGTTCCCTGGCCCCACTGGATAGAATGAGTTCCTATCTCTTCCTGACTTTTTTTTTTTTTGAGACAAGGTTTCTCTGTAGCTTTGGAGCTTGTCCTGGAACTCACTCTGTAGACCAGACTGACCTCTAATTCACAGAGCTCTGCTCTGCCTATCTCTGCCTCCCAAGTGCTGGGATTAAAGGTGTGTACCACCACGGCCCGGCCCCTCTTCTTGACTTCTAACATGATTCTTCCTGCATACTCATCCCTTTTTTTCTCTGTTCTAGATCACCGAGGCAAAACTACCATCATGAATGAGGCATGAATTCTATTTCTTTCTTTCTTCCTTTCTCCCTGCCTCTCTCCCTCCCTCCCTTCCTCTCTCTCTTCCCATCCATACCCCCCTCCCTCTCTTCCCATCCATCTCCCTCTGTTTCTCCCTCCCCCCTTACCACTTCCAAGCTTCCATTGCCAAGGCAGCTGAATATTTGGGGGGTGGGTCATGGCAGCAGGAAACCTAATAATCCAGCTGAGGTTTGAGATTGTAAACTCTAAGCAAAACTCAATGGGCACTTAATATCCAGTAATAAAAAAATGTTTTCGTTTGAAGAAAGTTATGTATGTAAAACACATGTGTGATTAATGTCAGCTACTCAGAAAGCTAATGCAAGAGAACTTCAAGACTAGCCTGGGCAATATACCTTGTCCCAAAATGTAGGGTTAGGTATGTAGCCCTCGGTGTAGAACATTTGTCTAGCACACGTAAGGCTCTAGATTTGATCTCCAGTACCACTAATTAGTCTCTCTGAAGGCAGCTCTTTTTTCTTCCTATGTGCCTCCTGTAATCCTCTTCTTGTATGGTTTGACTTGGCCTCAGCTAATTCCTAGATTCTAGATTTATGTGTTCAGTTCTACTTGCTGTCTTTATTTAAATAATCCTAGTCTTTCCAAATGGTCAGTCCCAAGTGGAGCTTTAGTTCTGTTTTCATCTCCCAGTCTACTACTGTTGATGTCTAGTACTCCCAACCCAGTAACTATCACTGTCCACTCTTCTTATTTAGACGGAATTAGAGTCATACTTGCTTTTTTCTCTGAAACACCACCTATGATATGTTCCTCGCAGTTATTTATTCAATGTGTGCTTGCCATTTTCAGAGCTTCTGATAAGCAGCTGTCATCCCTCCTCCCTTTTTGTTTCTTGGTCTCTTGATTTTTTCCCCTAACTTCTATCAGTCTTTTGCAGTATCCAGAATTCCAGAATTTTCTTAAAATTTTATACAGTCATGTCACTCCTTGTTTAAACTCCTTCAGTGGCTTCTCGTCCCTAGAATGGGAGTCTGAACTCTGATTTAGCTCTAACCTCACTCTCCCTCATGCCATTCATTTACCTTACCATTAACAATTTACTTGCTAAAACCATTCAGTACCCCTTTGGTTCTTAGGACTTGTAAATTTTATTTACCATGTGTACCTTATGGCTGATGTCTCATCCACCCACACCCCTTCACACACACACACACACACACACACACACACACACACACACACACACACAGTGTTTGTGTTCTTGGTGGAGCTGTATAGTTCTATATACTTGGCATTAAAGAGACAGACATGGGAGATAATCATAGACTCCAAATTTAACTCATCAATGATCCACAAACATAACCCTCCCATCAAGGCTGCATCTTACATAACATATGCTTGAACAGAGGCAGTGACAGAGATCTGCTACCCTCATCCTTTGAAAACTTAGTATTATGAAGTATTTTTCAACCCAAAGAAAAGTTGCTTTAAATTTTGCAGATAGTTGAGAATTCCCTTATCTGGCTCAAATTCTCTAACCCTTGGATTTCATATTCCTGGTTTTTTTTTTTTTGGCCGTTCTTTTGTGGCATCTTAGGTCTCAAAGTGCATCCATCTGTCTATTAATATTCCACCCAGGGGGTCTTGTCTGTTGTTGTGGTCTAAATGTTGGTGTTCTCCCAAAATTATTGTGCCTTGGCCCCCAGAGTGACAGTATTTAGAGGTGGTACCTTTTGGAGGTCATTGAATAATAAGGGTGGAACCCTTATGAATGGGATTAGTTCCCTTATAAAAGAGGCTAAAGGGAATGTTATGTCCACCTAGAACCTCAGTGTGACCTTATTTGGAAATAGAATCTTTGCATATGTCATTAGTTAGGGATTAAGATGATATTTTACTAATTAACATGAGCAAAAATTCTAGTGACGAGTGATTAATAGGAGGATACAGAGAGAGGCACATAAAAGAATACCAGGGGAGGACCTAATCAGAAATTCTTCCACAGCCAATGAGCACCAAGGATTGCCAGCAGGAGCAGAAACTGGAAAAGAGGCCTGACAGTGTTTCCCTCCAGTCTACAGAAGGAATCAATCCTGCCAATACCTTGATCTTAGACTCATGGCTTCCAGAATTCTGATACAACAGACTTGTTTTGACTCAACAAGTTTGTGATAATTTTTGTTAATAACCACAGGAAGCTAATAAAAGAAAAATCCAAAATTGAACAGTCTTGCTGGGTTTGATTTTGTCAGTGTAGAAGTGCAGCTCTTTCTATCTCTAGATAATGGCCTAAAGTTTTTTAGGTGATGTCAGTGATCTGAGTCACTGACTCATCTTCAGCTTACTCTTAGTTAAACCTGGATCTTTTTTCATAGAGTCTCGTCCTAAGCCACATAATTTTTCATCTTTCCTTCATTCAGCCTGTTCATTCAGCCTATAAAAGCAATTTTTAAAGCCTGACTTGTCACCAGTCTTTACTCTTTCTAGTAGACTTGTATCACTATTCAGTATCATGAGCATATTTTCTGCATCTTAATCCATTGTTTTGGGCTTATAGATCTTGACAAAAAGCTGTGGCTCATCCTATAGGAAAAGGTATTCTGTATATAGATGTACACCGAATGCATGAGAGGGCATAGGAGGTTAGATTGCTTCTTGAAGCCTTACGTGGTTCCTGGATCTAGAGTTGGTTTGGCATCTGTAATCCACTTGTGAGGCTGAGACTGAGGCTGGAGGATCCTGAGTTGGAGGGCAACCTGGACTAGATAATGAGACCCTGCCTCAGAAAACAAACAAAAAACTGCCCTCTAGTTTGCATTGGGTATCTCTGGGCTGGAATCAAGGTGTTGGCAAGATTGCACTGCTTCTAGAGGCTCTAAGGAAGATTCTTCCTTTTCTAGTGTGCAGAGATTGCCTTACATCTCTTAGCACACAGCCCTTCCCTCCATTTATAAACCTCCCACAAATTCTGATCTGCCTTTTCCCCACACTTAAATAATGTTTTGAATACATTGAGCTCAGTCGGATAGTCCAAGAGTCCAAAATGGTCTCTTTCTCATAAGGTCAGCTGATTACCGCCTTCTTTGACCTTATTCCTTCTAGCCTTATAAAGAACATTGTCACAGGTTCTAGAAATAAGATATGCTCATCTTTGGGGGAGTCATTATTCCTAATGCATCAGCACTGACACTCTTATGATTATAGCTTGCTTTTTCACAGTGTCTATAGATTATTACTTTATGATAATTTTTTAGTTTTCCTCATGGTTTACAGTATTGTAACTGGTCCTTTGTTTGCACGTTCCTCCATTGTTATTTGTAAGTGTTGGAGTGCTATTTATGGTAGTCAGTTTCTTATTGTCGCTTCAGTGATTCCTTAAATGTTTTACCAGTGATGCAGTTTCTTGTTTCTGTGTTGTCACCAGACTTACTCATGAAACTAGAAATCTTACATTCAGGTGGTGGCAGTTGCTATAAGTATTCATTTGTCAAGTATTTAAGTTCATACTGTGCCTGTGTGCTGTTGCTGGAAAACATAAGGTAAGTATAATATGTACTCTATAGTAGAGAAAATTGATAACAAAATTTTAAAAGTAATTGTTAACAATCTCTGTGAGTATTCTAAAATATTGTAATACTAACAGCTCAATCTCCATCACTGCTCTACAGAAATGTTATTTAAGCTGAGGCGGAAGCATATGCACAAGCAGATACTAAAGAGGAGGACAGAGAAAGAACACTTTTCTTGGCATGAAGACCAGAAGATCCAAAATACTCAATGAAAGGCATTTAGATAGATAGGGGAGATAGAATGATATACAGAAGAACTGAAGAGAGAGGCAGTGTCCCTTAGTCTTTTGGGGTTTGAGACATTGTAAAAGTGATGAAAGATTATTGGAAGATGTTTTGTGAAAAATATTTTTATTGTGGAACTGAGATTATATTTAGAGGTAGTATGTATTCTTAGCATGTGTTGTGGTCGTCCTTAGTGAGCATCACTCTGAGTTCATAACTGAGGGAACAGACGGGTCAACAGCATCGCCTCTAGCCAGCATGTGGCTCAACTTCAGTTCCCAGCATCGCAAAAGTAAAAAAATAATGATAGGGTAAATTTGACAGGAGATGCTGCCGCCGTGCTTGTTTTCACACATCTTTGTGAACATATAATGTGCAAAATAATTGGTTTCATTGTGACATTTTCATAGATGTATTTTATAAAATTAATAAAATTTTAATTGTGACAAAAAGTATAAATTTAGCATTTCAGTAATTTGAGGAGATACAGTTCACTAGTATTAAATACATTGATGCTATATGAACCCAATTTCTAGAACTCTTTAGTCTTGTAAAACCCAAGTTTCATGAAACTGAAAGTATCTGTCTCCTTAGTCCAGCACCCTGGCCCCACCAGTCTCTGGAAATGTTCTTAACAGATACAGCTGAATCTGTGTCTGTTACAAATGTCCTAAGCATCACTCAGTTCAGTCAAGTTGACAATTAAGATTAACCATTAGGAGCTGGAGAGATGACTCAGTGGGTGAAGTAACTGTTGCACGAATATAAGAACCTAGGTTGTGTCCTTAGTACTCTGGAAACATCAACACCAGAAGGGCAGAGGTCAGTGGATCCTGAGAACTCACTGGCTACCCAAAATGATGAGTTCTAGGTTTAGTAAGAGACCCTGCTTCAAAAACATAACTTGAAGAGTGGAAGAGGAAGACAGCCTATGTCAACCTCTGACCTTCACAGGAGTGCACAAATAAGCACACCCACACACTTGTGTGTGCACACAAAATAAAAGAAAAGGAGATATAAGAAAAAGAGTAATTATTGTATAGGCAGGAACATGCCTCTTCAGATTCTTAGTGGTCTCTCTGTAGCATTTCTTCCTCCTAGGCAAGACCCTTTCATGAACGAGAATTCTCAAGGGAGAAGGGACAGGGTGACCTTGTTAGGCTTTACACTTGCTTTGGCAGAGAGGGATAACAGTTTCTGTGGCTACCTGAGGGAAGAATAATTGTGGAGTTCTGGTTTCTCTGAGTTGCATAAGAAGAGAAAGATGGGCAGGAGATAGGAGTTGGATAGAATTCTGAGTCCTATAGTTTACTATAGGATCCTTCAGAGTCCTATAGTTTACTAGGTGGTGTCGTGTCTGAGCCTACCCATACTAAGTATGGCCCTGTCATTCCCAGCACTTGTCAGAGACAGCTCATCTTCTTTCCTTCAAAACTGTCTCCACTCCATCCAGTGTCTGTTGTTTTACCATTAGCATCTTCACTATCCAGTTGTGTTTTGCCAGAAGCTTACAGCCCTTCCTCTTTATATCCCTAACCCCCGTATCTCATTGCCAGGCATGGTGATCCAAACCTCTAAATTTAACCTCTAAAATGTGTTGGTTTTCACGTTCATTACCACCATCACTCATTTCTGCCCAGTCCGCTTCAGTATATGATGTGTGTATGTGTCTCCAGTGTATGCATTATTTCTTTCTGCCCAGTCCGCTTCGGTATATAGACTATTGCTTTTGTTTTGTTTGTTTGTTTGTTTGTTTTGGTTTTTTGAGACAGGGTTTCTCTGTGGCTTTGGAGCCTGTCCTGGAACTAGCTCTTGTAGGCCAAGCTGGCCTCGAACTCACAGAGATCCGCCTGCCTCTGCCTCCTAAGTGCTGGAATTAAAGGCATGGACCACCACCGCCCAGCTAGAGTTCTTATCTGCTTCCTGTGTCCATTGTTTCCTTCTGCCCAGTCCACTTCAGTATATGTATGTGTGTATGTGTCTCCAGTGTGTGCATTGTCCTTGGAGTATTATGCTTTCAATTTTCTTTGATATAAGCTGGCATCTTAAGGCCCAATACTTAGATTAATGATTAATAGCAGCTGGAATAAATCTATATTTCTAAAAGTCTCATGTTGGTGTCTAGTTTTTTGGTTTTCTTTTCCAAATTAGGGTTTTTTTTTTTTAATCCTTCATGGTAGCTAAAGACAGCAGATTTATGAGTTGAAGTATTAGCTCTACCAGTTTCTTTTTGTGTTTCTTTGCAGGGCTTTTTTGTTTTGTTTTGTTTTATTTTTTCCATTCAAAAACATAATTAAAGAAATAAAATTTTTACATTTCTTCCCCTTCTCCTGGTCCCTTCCCGCTACCCCCAACCCCTCCTCCCTCCCCCTTCTTCCTTGAAAGAGGGCATGGTGCCCTGCCCTGTTGGAAGTCCAAGGCCCACCACCCTCCCTCCTGGCCTAGGAAGGTGTGCATCCAAAAAGACTCGGTTCCCAAAAAGATAATACATGCAGAAGAGATAGGTCCTGGTGTCATTGTTGATGGCTTCTCCGTCCGCCCCCTTTCACCGCCACATTCAGAGAGTCTGGTTTGATCATATGCTCATTCAGTCCCAGTCCAGCTGGATTGGTGCGCTCCCATTAGTTCAGGCACACTGTCTCAGTAGGTGGACCAGCCCCTCACGGTCCTAACTTCCTTACTCATCTTCTCCC
>PVIU01020734.1:15559-33420 GCA_004026605.1 Ondatra zibethicus | reverse complement strand
ATCAAGGCTTCTTAGCTTCCATCTGCCAAAGTTCTGTCTCCCACCCCCCATCCATTCTCCCCTCTGTGAATGTGGACTCCACTCACAGAACCCTTTTCAGTCGGGTGTGGCTGTTGACTGGAGGTGACTTCTGGACCTGTTGAGGACTGAGGAGCACCCTGCAGACCCCTCCCGGTGCGCAGTCCAGCTCTGGGCTCTGGGCTCTGTCACACACAGCTCATTCCCTTCATGAGACCGCTTCCACTTGACAGAAGTGTGTTTGGACCACAACAGAGTTGAGTCCACCGTACCTGTGTCTCCCCCAGCCCTCACTGCTCTGTCCTTGCATTTAATACGCCTGTGCTGAGTGCACAAGGAGGCCTCCAGCCCCGTGCAGCTACTGACGGACGCTAGGACACACGCAGGGCAGGGGTGATATACAGGCTAGGATCAGGCGACTTCGTGGAGAAATGATATAGTTAACAGAGTCAGAGATGTCAGTACAGCTGGGCTGAGGCTGCAGGTCAGTGGCAGAGAGCTTGCCTGTTAGACACTGGGCCTGGTGAGTATCTGATACCCAGTCCTCAGACACACCATGAAAAAAATTCTCTTCTGGGCTTGAGAGATGGCTCAGTCAGAGGGTTTGTGACAAGACCTGAATCTGATCCTCAGAGATCATGTTTAAAACAACAAGTGGACAATGTGTGACATTCCTACACTCTCAGCCCTCAAGAGGCAGGGACAAGTAGATCCTTGGAGTGTGCTGACCAGCCAGCCTAGTGTATTTGGAAAGTGTGAGATAATCTCAAAAATAAATAGATAATAAATGTGAGTGTTGTGACTGGGAACACTGAAGGCTGACCTCCTTGTGCACAGCATACACATGCTCTCACACACACACACACAACACAGTCACTGCTTGTCCTGCTCCTTAGACTAAAGTCACCATGGGTCCATCCTCAATACAAAGATTCCCACATCGCCCAGGAGGCCCCACACTCTCTCAGTCCGGTCCTCACCTCAGAGCAACCGCAGGAGCTGTGACGAGGCTGGAGGGCTGCCTGCCAGGGAGGCCCTGTGGCTTCACCTTCTCAAGTCTGCAGGGGAAGGCTGCAGAGGACAGCTCTGAACCCTGGCTATAGCAACAGCCAACAGGAGGAGGAGTCTGATGCAGATAGGTCAGGCTGGCCTTGGCCTCTCATCTCCCTTCTTCTCAAGAGCTGGGGTTGTCTGGGTCAATGTTAAGTTTGAGACCTGATTGTACCCTTAAGTTGGCCCCAGGACAAGGACTAGGGGACATTACCTCTACTCATGCCTGCAGGGTTTGTGTCTGTGTACATGCACATGTATGAAAAGACACTTGGGGAGAGAGTCTGTCAATGTGTGTACACATGTATAAAGACATAAATGGGAGAAAGAGATCTGGGGATGTAGCTCACTGTATAACACTTGTCTAACCTATACACGTCCTGGGTTCAATGCCCTGGGTTCCTCCCTGCACATGTGAGAGAGATTGGGGATGAAGTCAGACCCTCGTGCATCATTGGTGGGAACATAAAATAGTGCAGCCTCTGCGCACAACAGTTTAGCGACTTCTCCAAAGATCAATCACGAGTCACTGCGGGCTCCAGCAGTTCTCTTCTGGCAAAGCCAAGAACCGGAAGCATGGACTCAGACACTTGTACCCCATGTTACAGTAGCATTGTTCTCAATTGCCAAAACCTCAACCCCAATGTCTATCGGCACAGGAATGGACATAGAAACTGTGCTGTGGGCCAGTTAGATGGCTCAGTGGATGATCACACTGGCTGTCAAGCTGAATTTTATCCATGACACTCATGGAAGGAGGGACTCCCATGTAAAAAAAGATGTTTAAAGATCACAAAAACATGCCTGCCTCTGCCCCCATGTGCTGGGGTTAAAGTCCCCAGGGTGGAACAGTTAGGTTTCAGTCTCACAAATGTGAACATGGATGTGTGTTTCTCATGAAAGGGTCTGGACAACATGATGCTGAGGAGAACCCAGGCCCAGAAGAGTAAATACTGGTTCTGCTTTCCTGAGGATCCTAACAGGCAGCTTCACAGGGACAGAAAAGTAAATTAGGCGTTGCTGGCGAGACAGATGAGAACTTAGTGTTTTAATGGGTCAGTGTTTACTGAGGATCGCAAAGGTTGGGCTATAGGTGTTGGTTATACATGACAGTATATTTAATATGACAAGGCATTGTACTTACAGGCAGCTAAAATATGCATGTAATTCTAAAACTACTTTCACAAAAGAGAGCACAGGCAATCTGTGAAGGAAGCTGGAAGACAGTGGCACTCACCAGAGAGAGCCTCGGGTCCCTGTTTAGCACCAGACCTGGAGAAAGCACAAGGCATGGTGGTTTCAGTGTCACCTGTTACAGGCAGGGACTCACCTGGCTTCCTCAGAAGTCCCAGTCTTTTCACACAGGGCTCATGTCTGCCATCTGGGCTGGTGAAAGCCACCCTGACGTCAGCCAGCCCTGGACTTCTGTCCTGGGATTCCTCAAGAGCAGAGCTTGGTCAAGATGTCCACAGCACATGGACATCTCCTGGGCCTCAATGGACAGGAAGGATGAGGATGGCGTCAACACGGTTCTCTCTCTCCTTCCTTCTCTCTTGTGGTTAAACAGGATCTCACTGTTTGCTGCTCGGTGGCCCAGAACTCATTATGTAGACCTGCCTGGCTTCAACTCAAAGAGAGTTGCCTGCTTCTGTCTCTAGTTGCTGGGATTTAAGACATGCGCACCACTCTAGGCTCCAACTCCCATCTCAGAGAAAGAAACTTAATTTCCTTAGGAAACAGAGAGTAATAGAGAACGATGACATTCTTTCCCACACTTGGTCCCTGCCATGGATGGTCGACAACTCTACCCATCTAGAAAGGTACCCATGCCCTCCTGGGCCATGTTAATGATTCCTGGAGAAATCATTACATACACAGCAGTGTTGGGGTGGGCAGAGCAGCCTCTGCTGCCATGTGGCAACTCACAAGCCTTGGAAGTTTCCAGTAGCTGGTAGGGAATGAAAAAGCCAACTCTGGGAACCCTGCTCCAGCAAGGTTAGTGGGAGGGCTGCCTACAAGTCTGCTCAACTCTCTTGTGTTCAGTCACCAAAGAAAAGGTGAAGTCAGATCCAAACACTTGCAAATGGGCTAAGTCCCCAATCTTCAAACATTCAAACAAAATCAGTCTTAGAATCAAACAAGTAAATGATTCACATTGCAGAATCCATAAAAATGACACATATCAGATTTTAATGCCACAATTCTGCACTCGAGAAACCACTCCCAAGAGAAGTCTAGAAAGGAGTGACAACAATTCTATGTCTGCAACATTGGATGTTGTTAAAACTGAGATAAAGCCACAGACTGGGCATAGGCAGGATAGATGCCCACACTGCACTCTGGGCTTCCAACCTCCAGAGCCGTCACCTAAATTTCCTGTCGTTTCCTGCAGTGCTGTGGTTGAAACCCAGGACATTGTGCTGAGGAAGCACTATACCAATGAACTATGCACCAAACATTGCACTTTTATTAAGTTACCTGGTTTCAATGTTTTGTTCTCATTTTTTGAGACAGCGTTTCTCTATGTAACAACCATGGCTGTCCTAGAACTAGTTCTGTAGATCAGGCTGGCCTCAGACACACAGAGATCTGCCTGCCTCTGCCTCCTGATGTCATACAACTTCCTTAAAAGGTGGTGAGGAATTGAGGAAGACACAGACATCAACCTATGGCCTCCACAGAAATGCACAGGAACATACACACCACACATAAGTCTTCGTGTTAGAGTAACCCTTAAGAGATCAAGGGAACCCTCATCACACATACTGTTTTCTCTCCCTTTAGGCCTTACCATTCACACACACACACACACCCGCGCAGCACAACCGCCACTCAGCAGGTGGAATCGTCACTTGCTGTATTTCTGGCCAATCCCCACGAGATAGGGAGCTTCCTGATGACCGGCTCGGTCTCACCCCTCTGCATTTCTCAGACCTAGTGGTTAGCCAGGTTCAGACTGCCTGAATACAAAGTGTCTAATTCTAAGACACTGGTTAGCTAGCTGGGTGGAGGAGCAGCCCAGAGCTCCCAGCAGAGGGGATGCGTGGCTGGATGAGAGGTGGGGCCCCACACAAGCAGCATGTGACCTCAGCAGCTTCACCTGCTTGGCATCCTGGTAGCCCTGAGAAGGTGCAAGAAGGGCTTGTTTTCTAGAAAGCAAAGCCACTTTTGGTGAGGATCTCAAGGGAGTTTCAGATGTCCCCCTGCTGGCCACAGCCAGGAATTAGAGTCAAGTCATTTCAGTCCCTAGGGCCCCTAATCTAGCTCCCAAGTCCAACCGCAGCTTGCCTCCCGAAACCTTTCTCCACAGCTGCCAGACTGATTATTCTAGAATTTAAAATAAGCTGCCACACTTCACTCTTACTTCTCTTTCCAGGGTAGAACCCCATGCCTCCGTGTGCCAGAGCTGTCAGTGAACCCAACATGAGACTTCCCCCCCCCCATGTCCCTGTGCACCTCTAGGCAAGGGCACCTGTGTTCTGGGAGCAAACAAATCTGGCTGCAGAATGGACATGACTTCTCTCCAGGCGGGAGTCATACCTTCCTTCCTTTTATGAAACTGGGGAGTCTGGGAATGAAATGAAGGTGGCTCTCCAGGGCACAGCTGGCCATGGTCCCTTCACTGTATCAGTGGGGGAATTCCTTCTCAGGACAGTGGTTTCCAGGGATCCCTAGCAGGAGGTTGTGTGTCTTAAGTCCTACTGACCCCTCAAACACTTTCAGCCTATAGTGCCGGTCCCTGCCATCTTGCCTGTATCTTGGACAGGGTGACCTGCACTGAGTTGAATCCACATGAAGCCATGGGCTCCCCAGATCAGACTTACTTGGCCCTGCTTGGACCAGCCTCCAGCCCTGTGTTTAGAAGCATCTCGCCATTCTAACCCTCAGCTTCCTGGCAGGTCCTTGCCACAGTGTGACTTCTGTATCTGCTGGCCTTTCTTGCCCCTCCCTTAGCAGTGTTCTCAGTATCAGGGGGACACCTTTATGGTGAAGGTCTCCCAATCCCCAGGTTATACAATTGGATGACCAGGGATACTCCTTACTCATCTCTCTGCCCCAGAGCATGGGGAATGGAAGGTAGGTCCTAGGTTCATTCTCTGTGGACTTTGTTTGTAAAAAAAAAAAAAAAAAACAAAAAAACAAAAAAAACTAAGAGTCTGCTGGGACCATTAAGATGGTTCAGTGGGTAAAGGCACTTGCCACCAAGTCTGGAGATCCGAGCTCAATCCAAGGCATTCACATAGTGGATACGGAGAACCAAATTTCAAAAGTTGTCCTCCGGCTTCTACATGTGTGTGTGTACGCAAGCACACACACACACGGAACAAACAAATGTGAGCTGGAGAGATGGCTCAGCGGTTAAGAGCACTGGCTGCTCTTCCACAGGTCCTGAATTCGGGTTCCAGCAACCACATCGTGGCTCAAAATCATCCATAATGAGATTTGGTGCCCAATTCTGGCATGCAGGCATACATGCAGGTAGAACACTGTATTCATAATAAGTAAATTTTTAAAAAAAAGCTAAAGTAAAAACAAACGAACAAACATGTCATTGAAAAAGAGACAAAAATCAAACAGGCCTTGATCCTTGAACACTTATAGACAGCTCCCAAGAGAGACGGCCAGCCGCTAGCTCTGCCTGTGGTGACAACTTCCAACTTCCCACCTAGGAGGCCCTGCCATCTACAACATCAGGGAACTCAGTAGTCTTTTTCTACGTCCTCCCTGTCTCTGCTGGGACTTGCCAAAGTCACAGGCAGATCCAGCATTGACCTGCAGGGAGGTCCCAGTGCCCATGGACATGGCCCTCAGAGCCTCTGGCTGCTGCCTGTCTGGGTGAGTGTGTTGTTAGGTCTCTCACCAGCTCCCCTGCCAAGTGTCTCTGTGAAACTGCTCAAGCCATACAGATGGATCTGCTTTTGACTGAATGCACTTTGAGTTTTGACAGGAATTTCAGCATCCTGGAGGGGTGGGCAGGGCTTCCCTGCCCAGAGACTGGTAGGGCCTGTCACTTTATCCTCATGGATCCTGGACATGGCTGTGCACTCCCTCTTTGCAGAACAACTGTAGCCAGTAGTATGTGTTGCTTTTGTTGTTTGCTTGAGTTATAGTCTTACTATACAACCCAGGCTGGCCTCAACAGCACTATCTTCCTGCTTCAACTAACCAAGTGCTAGGGTTTCAGGCTGGCAGGTTTTTTGGGAACTCTCTGGCCGGAGTGGATGCCTAAGACATCTTCCTCACCTGCATTTCTCAGATCATATGAGAGAGAGAGAGAAAGAGAGAGAGAGAAAGTGTGTGTGTGTGAATGGGTGTATGTGTTGGGGGGTTGAGGCCAAGAATAATGGTTTCCAAACACTGTATGTATCCAGAGAGCAGGATCTGGATTTACCTTCTCTTGAGCTAATTCTGCTACAGAGGAGTGCTCCTGCCACAGTGCTCCAGCCACTTGCCTGCTCCCCAGCACAAGGCTCACCTACTCAGCAATGCCCAATGTCTTTTTGTGACCGTTCAGCATCTGTGTCCATATTTGAGGTAACTCAGGGGCCTAGTCGGATTCCCTGGACTGGCTGGGAGCATGCCTCTTCTGGATTAGCCCATTTCTGTCCAGGGAACCCTTGAGTTGGCCATCTTTGTGGGACACAAAAGCCTAGGCCCTCAACTTCCTATGGGTTTGTAGGGTAGGGAGACAGGCTCAGGACTAAAGCCCAATAGATCTGAATGGCAGTCTGTACCCGAACATTCCAGGCCTGCTCCCTGTGACCCTCACTTGGTGTTATATCCTTCCCTACAGGTACAATGTGCAGCCCAGGAGGCCTCAATCAGCAGGTGGAATTATAGTCACACAGGACAGGAGTTCCCTGTCTCTGCCAGGGTCTGTCGGCTGCAGTGCCCATCACTCCCTCGTGTCTTCCTCTTGGCCAACAGGATTTGACAAGATGCCCAATTCCATAGGCACTGGGTAGGTAGAGATGAATCCTATGTCATTAGGTTGTTTAGAAATTAATTTTCACAACCTCAGTTGAGCCTGTCAGCCTGTGAGAGCAACAATCCAATGACCTTGTCTATTTCCTAACAAACTGGGGGAGTCCCATGGCTGTTACGCTAGCACCAACAGGAACTGAACCCTAGCTTTGTGCCCAATCTGGGGCACTTTCTGTCTCATCACAACCCCTCTCAGAAGCCTTTACCTCGCCCTAGAGTGGCTCCAAGCCCTCAACAGGACACTCATATTTACTCAGTGGCTCTTTGTTATTATGGTTAGTCTGGAATGTCAATTTGACAGGTTTTAGAATCACCATGGAAACAAAGCTTTGGCGTGTCTCTGAGGGAGTTTCTAGAACAGACAGAGGTGGGGCAGCCTACCCTGACTCTGGGCAGCACCATCCTGTGGACTGGCATCTGGGACTGGATAAAAGAGTGAGCTGAGGGCCAGCATTCTCCTCTCTCTGCTTCCTCGCTGTGCACAGAATGTGACCAGCAGCCTCCTGCTCCTGCCGCCACACCCTCCCCATCATGATGGACAGTCCCCTGCGACTGGGAGTCAAATAAACCCTTGCTTCTCGAAGTTCTCAGATAATTCTGCTGCAGCAACAGACAGTTGTCTAAAGCTTGTTTTTCTTCTTTTTTCCCTCCTAATATTTACATTTTTTTTGCTCAGCCTCCCCTTTGCCCAGTTCCAAGAGGTGTCATTTCCACAAAGGGCATTTGTAAAGGGTGCCCCCTGGAGTTGTGCCACCTACAGTTTCTGGTCCCATGGAGACAGGGACAGTGTGACTCACTGCCACACGCACAGTCTTGATGGGGAGCTGTACCTCTCAGTAAGGGTTCTTGACAAATACGTGGAAGAAGTAACACAGAAGACTCTCATGTTGCCAGTGACTGCCAGAGTCACGGCACTTCCACATCTGCAAACCTCCTCCACATAGGCCCAGCAGGGCACAGCCATGACAGTCACGAACTTTAGTCCAAAACCCTAGCCAACCTTCACGCGGAGTGTGGTCTCCTGCAATGCCTATGTGACATTGTACCTGGTCCTCGGCAATGTGCGGCCTCAGTTTCCCTGCTCTCCCAGGACTGTGTATGAGGCGATGGGGGAGTCAATGAAGCAGTTCAGCACCAAGTGTCAGCTTAGCACATGCGCCCTCCCATGTCCTCCCTCAGTAATGACAGACGGTCCTTACCTGTGTCCACCTTCCTGGTTCCTCTCTGCAGTAGGAGTTCCCCACACTCTTTACTCAAGTGGACGTTCTTACTCAGGAGCCTGGGGGAGACAGAAAGACACTAAAGGAACCAGACCTCAATCTAGCCTAGGAGTTGTATAGAAAGGAATGCAGGCAGCTAGAGATACTGTGCCCATTTTGAATTCCAGCGCTTCTGGAAGCTGAGGCAGGAGGACTTGAATTCAAGGCCAGTCATGGCTACACGGTGAGTTCAAGGCAAGCTGGAATTATAGTGAAATCTCTCTAAAGTGACTAAACAATGAAAAAAAGGGCCAGGGATGTGCATCAGGAGTAAAGGGCTTGAGGGCTTAGGTTCGACCTCCAGGAAGGACAGAAGGAAGAAGAGATGGAGGGAAGGGAGGCTCCCCATGAGCAATGAGCATGTCCTTCAGAACCAGTGGGGTATTATCAGCACATCTGCCTGCTATTCTGTGTGTGTCCCTTCCTCTAGACAACAAACACAAAAAAGGGAAGCCCTGTCCGACCGTGCACACTCCAGAAGCAGTGAGTACAGATATGACCAGGGCAATCCTAGTCGGGCCATGGGTACAGAATTTAGAGGCCAACATGGCCACGACCCAGGGTGGTTGTTCTGGGGTGGAGGCTGCCAGGCAGCTCTAGCAGGAGAGTGGGAGAGAACTGTGGGCAAATTGTAAGGAGCCTAAAGCTGGTAGCCAGAGAGAAGAGGTGTGCCATAGAGCATGAACGTGGGGAGAAAGAAAGAGCCCCCACCCCACAGGCAGCATGAGGAAAGAGGGGTGGATACAACATGGGGCTTCTGAGAGGTGTCCAGGAGGACTGGTGCTGAGTGTCACCCCAGCGGGAGGCAAACTTGGGGTGGAAGGGTGGAGGGCAGGGCATTGTGAGGAGGGGTACGAACGATCAGGAGGACGAGGAAGAGGAGGAGGTTGTACCTTCTCCCTGACTTGGAATGTTGCCCACCAGGGCACAACGGTCCCAGCCCACCTCTGCCCTGCCCTGGCTGCCAGCACCTACCCCTGCAACGTCTCCTCAGGGCTGGACACCCTCGGGGACTTCTGGGAAGCTTCCATCTTCAGCATGTGCTCTATGTTCCTCCGTTTGTAGGTCAGGATGTTCTCCGTTTCCTAGGGATTCAGCCAGAGCTGGGGAATAGGGACTCCCCAGATGAGGGGTCCCAGTCCTTCCCCTGGCCCTGCCTGCGGCCCTCCATGCACCTCTGAGGGATCAGTCCATGCTAGCTGTTTTTTCTCATTCAGCACAGGCTTGCCTGGGACAACTGTAGGGACGTACTTTGTAGAGGTGTGACACTAGGATTCACTAGGGCAGGCAAATTCAGTGGCTTCAGTGAATGCTGTCACTGCTAATGACAGGTAGGGGTACAGGGTACAGGCAGGTTCCATTGGCCATACAACATGTCCTCTATGGCAGAAGACCAGCTGGTTCAGGCTTTGGTGGACTCAGTGTCACCCAGCACCACCCAGGAGGAAGCCTCAAGGCTCTATACCTGTTTCATCAGTGGGGCATTACAGAGACCAAAGGTTAAAGTTTACTATAATCTGGGTATTTGGTCCACACTAACCCTTGAATTAATGGTTTGTGCAATGGGAAGTTACTGAGTGGTTACAATGCACAGGGACTGGAAACATGGGGATCAAACTAACTCCAGCAGGGCAGTTATGGTGCACACCTTTAAGTCCAGCACTTCTGGGGCAGAGGCAGGCAAATCTCTGTGAATTCTAGGCAAGCCTGGTCTACATAGCTAGTTCCAGGACAGCCAAGGCTACACAAAAAAACCCTGTCTTAGAAAACAAAACGAAACAAAAAGCAAACAAATTCTAATTGCAGGTGTTAGGACGTTGAGGTAGGAGGAGTTCATCACCAGCCTTGATTATAGAATGATCTCGTGTCTCAAAAGAAGGAATGAGTTTGTTTCTTCAGGGAAGGTGTGGCTATTTTGTAAAGGAGAAAATGGAAAGGTGGTGGGGAGGGCCGTGGACTTCCCACAGGCAGGGTGCCTTGACCTCTCTTAGGACTGGAGGGGGGTTAGGGGAAGGGTATGAGGGGGAGTGGGAGGGAAGTAGGAGGAGGGGAGGAAGTGGGAATTTTGATTGGTATTATTTTTAAAGTAATAAAAAAGAGGGAAAAAAGGAAAATAAATTCTGGAGGTATAAAAAAAAAGGAAAGGGGGAAATGAACACAGTGGAGTCCTCTGGAGCAAACTAACATCCTTAGGGTCACACAGTAGGTAAGGCCAGAGCCAAGCCTCAGATACAGGACGGTACTGGCTGTTGTGAGTGCTGCTGCTGGTGTTTTTCCATCACCACACTCACAGTTGATGGATCTGGTTGTGTTCCGTGTGCACAGCACAAAGGAATTGGTTAAGTGTTAGGGCAGGCAGCTTGTGTGGCCCAGAGTTCCTCCACCCATGGCTGCCCCCCTCATCCACCTTCTGCTGTTTCACAGACTATGTGGGATCCATCAGCATTCTGAAGAATCCAGGCCACACACAGGGCTTCCAAAGAGTTCCCCTACCCTCGTCCCTGACATTCTCAGGGTCACAAGCTTCAGGATGCTACCCTCTCTGGAGGAGATCCCTGGCTAACTTATCCACCTTCTGCCACAGTCTCCTGCCTCATTAATGCCCAACAGGAGACAGCGATGACACCGCCCTCCCCTCCCCAGGATGTATTGGGTCCCGATCACAGCCTCCAAAGAAGCCTTTTCCTACATTAGAGTCCAGGCCAAATGGTGGTGTATCCAGTAAGATAAGTTTGTCGACCATCTCGGGGAAGGTGCAGGTGAACTAGAGAGTGACAGAGAGATGGAGTTAGTGGGTAAAGGCACAGGCTTCACAGCACAGGAGTCTGCTGTCCCTTCAGTGTGCTTCTCCCAGACTCAGCTGCAGACCCAGTGACCCTAGATGGGACATATAGAAAGTCTACAAGGGACCTTTATCAGAACACAGTGTGAATGTGGAGACAGCCTGTGGCCAAGGAGATGCTGGCTACCGCATCCACTGTGTGAAGGGGCTCTTCCTAGCCTACCTTCTGCTTGCTTCCCAAGGTCCCAGGTGACCCAAAACAGCCAGCTACTCACCATGGTGCCCACAGTGCCACCTATTGGACAAACAGAGTTGACATCCTATGTGATCCCTCGCCAATATCCTCACCCAAGCACTTTCCTAGGGGCTGTCCCATCCCCAGCTCATCTCCCACCATGGGTTTGGGACTCATTATCTTCAACTTGAAGCCTGTCCCTGGGCCACCAAGGTCCCTTCATCTGAAAACACTTTCAAGGCCACCCTTCCGTCATATGAGGCCAGAGGCACAGTCCCTAAGATAAGCATTGGAGGTTTCTCTTATTGCTCCTCAGACAGGCAGGGACTTTACCAATCTTTCTCCCTCTCCTATAGCCCTCCACAGCACTCAGGGCCTGACCCAAACTGACTCACCGAAACTGTGGCCCAGGATGGAGAACCGAGTCCATTTAAAGGCTGAAAACACAAAGCCAGGAAGAGTTTACAGCCTTACTCTGAATGCTTTCCTGTGTCCCAGTTTGGGACTTCTTCCAAATTCCTGTAGCACCCCACCCAGGAGACCAGCTGAGGGGGCTCAGCTCCACTGTGGGAAGCTCCTAGAGGAGGAAGCAAGCTTGCTCTTCTCAGTTGCTGGGAGAACTGGAGTCAGACCCCAGACATCCATTCTCAAGCCAGCACTGCCTCCTAGACACTGTAGCCTACTCCTGGGATAAGAGGGGATGTCACAGATCCTCCATCCATCCACATCCCCCCAAACACACACTCACAACGCCTTCATGGCACTCACTTTCACTCTTGCTCACCTGTTGCCACCCGTTGGACGTCACTCACAAAACTTTGGTGGTAATATGGGAAACCTGGGTTGTAATGGGACGAGAGTCCGTGACCTCCGAAATCCATGGCCACATAATGAAAATCTGCAGCAGAGAGGAGAAAGAGAAAGGGGTGTGCATGGCAGCTTCCACCCCTCCACTGCCCCTCAGTCCATAGCCCACCTTGTGGAAGAAGAGGAATGAGCCTGTCAAAGGAGTTGGCATTGTCCAGCCAGCCATGCAGGCAGAGAACTGGAGGGTTCTTCTGGGAGCCCCAGACTTTGACAGCAATGTGGCCCCAGGGCACAGCCAGCTTCAACTCTGAGAGCAGACCTGTAAGGTAGAAGCAGTCATTCATCTGCATCCACCAAACCAGCACGCCCTAAGCCCCTCATCTATGTATGCGGCAGCATGCGTGGGCTTCAGTGCTAATGGCCTGTGTCCTGGCTTTCGACAGACAGACTGACAGATATCCTGAGGAGGGAAGGATAACCAGGTCTCCTGGGTGAGAGAGATCTGAACAGGCTTTTCGGATGTAACCCATTGATGCTGGGACAGAACGGGAAGGAGTGGGTTGGGGGCTGCTGCCTCGAATCCTGCCACTTGTGGGCTGGATGACTTTGATGGTTGCTTCAAACCTCTCCATCCTCAGTTTCGTTTTCTGTTCAACTGGAGTAAGTAGATTACAGTGCCTCTTAACTCTAGGGGACCCCATTCCAAGAGCCCCCATGGATATCTGAAATCATTAATGAACCCCATATAATGATGAATGCTAGCTATGCTTTTTCATATATAAACACCCATGATAAAATTTATATCATAAATTGGTACAGGACATAAACAACACCTAATGAGTCAATGCTCATAACAATAGACTATGATATACGAGTTTTTGTGACACATCCCTGTCTTCTCAGTAGAAGACAAGGTAGAAACAGATCAGGAATTTGAGGTCATCCTTGACTACATGAGACCTTGTCTCATACAACATAAATCATCAAAACAAATACAGTGTAATGAAAATTTGTGCTGGGGTCTCTGTCTCTGCAGATATTATATGAGAATCAAGTATAGCTATGCACGTCTGTAATCCTAGCCCTGAGGAGACTGAGGCAGGAGAATTGCAGCTAGTTCAGGACAAACTGGTATAGGGAGTTCCAGGCCTGCTAAAGCTACATTTAAAGAAACAATGAGAGGTCCTGGAGGGACAGTCTTAAAGGTGGCTGGGCATTTATGACACCAATCAGAGTATCATCCAACTCAACACTGGAGTTTGCACTAAATATCGTGGATGCTGGGAAGCTGAACTCTAGCTAATAGAAACTGTATTTTCTAAGCCTTCAGAGCAGGCGCCAGGCACTTCACACAAGCCAACTGCTCACATGTTGATTTGGAATACTGCCATTCTCAGTACACAGACCATGGAACTGAGCCACAGGGAGGTACAAAAGATAGCTAAACTCATTCGGAAAGATCAAGAGAAGATTTATGGCAGACAGCATGATCCTGGGACTCCAGCTCATGTCAGGTGTGTCCCAGAGCTCTTACCTCCTCATGCTGCTGACCCCAAAATGCAACCCCAAATAGCCATGCTCATACTCCTCTAATCTAAGGGCTATCGGGACTCGGCGGTGGCCCCAGACTCTTTTGGAGCCCACACTCTGGCTCTACTGCATCCCAGCACTGCTGACTGAGCCTGGACACCCAGTGGGGAGGGCGGTGAGCGTCTGTTCCACCGGCTCGAGTAAGTGAGTGGGTGCATGAGGGTTCTCGCCGGGCCTCCCCCTTCCCACTCCGATCTAAGGGGCCCTGAGGGGCATTTTCACCCATTGCTCTGTCCGCAGGGCTGTCACTCCTCGCTCAGGAGCTCACAGGGATCGAAGAATTCAGAAGCTCGGTCCCCGCCCTCTGATTTTTAATCCTGGCAAGCCGCTCCCCTCTTCCTCCCCCGCAGACCTCCTCCAAGACAGTCCCATTTCTAGTCCCAGTTCCTCCCCAAGCAGCAACCATTACCTTGGCCCCACCCTGCCTAGGCCTAGCCTTCCCGTGTGTGTTCCCTAGTTGGGAACATCCATGTGAATTCTGGTGCTTGCCAGCTCAGTCCTCAGGCTGAGCTGCCCTGGTGCGGTGGCGTGGCAGGGAGGTGTTGGAGGGAGTGGAGAAGGCTTGAAGGACACGCAGGTGGCAGGACCCATGCCTGGGCAGGCCGGCATGGCACAAGCAGCTGGAGCAGGCTCCAGTGACCCCACAGCAAACAAAGTGCTCTGAGGATCCGCTCTGGCTCCCACAGAGGTGGGACGACTGTGTATACAGCTTAAGATGTCATCCATGCCCCACGTGTCCAAAACTACACAATAAAGCCTGGCACTATCCAGCTTTGATAATTGAATGAAGAAATGAATGTATTGTAATAGAGGGCTGTGGTGGACACCACCCCAGGCAAGGAAGGATTCTAAACTGGTTCAGTCCAGAAAAGATGAAGAACCTAGAGTGGCATGGTGCACCTGTGGGCATGGTGCATTCACAACACTGAGAAAGGCAGATGGGGACTGGAGGCATGCCTGGGGTACACTGCAGAGACTCAGCCCCCACAAACCCACTCTAAAACAAAACCCTAGGAACCCAAACCACAAAACACTCCCCAAATGAGCATATGCAAGCATTAAATTTCATAGTAAAAGAAGAAATCTGGGGGCTGGAGAGATGGCTCAGTGGTTAAGAGCACTGGCTATTCTTCCAAAGGACCTGGGTTCAATTCCCAGGACCCACTGGCAGCTCACAACTGTCTGTAAATCCAGTTCCAGAGGATCTAGCATCTTCACACAGACATGCATGTAGAAAAAGCACCAATGTAAATGAAATAAAAATAAATATTTTAAGAAAAAGGGGCTGGAGAGATGGCTCAGAGGTTAAAAGCATTGCCTGCTCTTCCAAAGGTCCTGAGTTCAATATCCAGCAACCACATGGTGGCTCACAACCATCTGTCCTCTTCTGGCCTGCAGGCATATACACAGACAGAATATTGTATACATAATAAATAAATGAATATTAAAAAAAAGAAATCTGCACCTCTTGAACTTTTGAAAATTTCCAGGCAGACCTGGTGTGTGTGTGGGGGGGAGACAACCACAGACAGGAGGTGGTCCCAGGCCCTGAGTGACTCACTGTCCTAGCCTGAGAACCGCAGACCCGGACACAGGGAAATCGTTTGTGAGTTCCCCAAAGGGGTGACAGGACAGACTCTGGGAACAGAAGACTGTTATGCCCAGATCTGCAAAGTCCCCCCAAAAACCAACAAGGAGACCCAGTCCCGTATGTGAAAGCAAAGAGCCTTTATTTTATACAAGTTTGCAAACTCGGTGTCTCTGCATGCCCAACATATTGGAATAATCGGAGAGCCCTGAGTTCAGTTAGAGTTGGGTTTTTATAGTTGGGGGGGAGGGATTTCTAAGGTTCAGGACCTGATTGGCTGACATTTTTCTAGGGGTGTTCTGGTGAATGTATGTTGGCAGGTGATCCTATCTACAACAGTTGGAATGTTAGGCATTTCCTTTGGATGGTCTTTCTTGGGTGATGCCTGGGTAATCTCAGTTTGTGGTTCTTCCTGCAACCAGGTATTGCTTCAGGGTAAACTGCTGAGACTCAGGTCTCCATTAAGCTTATCATGGCTGAGTTCAACACTGGCAGCTGATAATGGTTGGAACTTCCTTGGGTAGTCTGTTCCTATTAATCTTACCATGGTTGGCTGAGTCCTACACTTCCCCCTTCACAAGCGCCAATGACAGGACTCAATTTTGGGTCCTGCTTGCCCATGTTTTTAAAGAGGTATGATTGGGACCTAAGAACTATTTTAGTTAACAAATCCATTAATCGACAACTCTGGGTCTATTTTTCTGGTATATCAATGGGCACTATAGGTAGTCATTTTCTTCCCCATGCCAGGGAGTTCCCCCTTGTCTCAGCCTTTCAACCTTTCTGGGCAGGGGGCATGGGACAATGTGTTCCTTTCCGCAACTACTTCAAGCCGATATAAGGGCATTGTTATCAGGGCCCAAGTAGGTTAAAAGACTAGCCAAAGGTAGGGAGGAAATTCAGGCAATGGGACATCCATTGAAGCGACAGGGAGCATCCATATCAGCTGGACTGGTCCACATCAGCTTTCAGGAAGTCCAGGACTCGCAGTCATTCAGAGCAGGTTGTAGTCAGCAACTGAAGCTTAGATGTGTCTGCCAGCCAAGCGGAGGCCCTATTGAGATAAGTTTAAACTAGAACAGAAGTTAAAATTTATGTACTTAAAGAAAAACAACACATTATTAAAATCCATATTGTAGAAAAAGAGCAGACGACGGGCATCTGTAAACAGAAGGAACAGACTCAGACCTTTGAGTCCTAGCAAAAACTACAGATTTTGGTTAGAAGCATGTATATTTTTTGGCTGTCCAGAGAACCATGTATGGATTGGACAGAGACGCCTTTGGCCTGATAAGAAACACCTTTTAGTTCATATTTAAATGGCAACTAGAATAAATCTAAAATCTTGAGCTTGTCAAACAGTAAGTAGTCATTGCTCTATCAGCTTATCAGAACTATACCATAGAGGGGGAAGAAATCAGAAACATTTTCTATTGGAGAAGGCCGTTTGTTTGTTTCCTGGCCTTCTGGCAGCTCAGACCCGAAATAATCACACAGAGACTATATTATTTAAGACACTGTTTGGCCCATTATCTCTAGTTTCTTATTGGCTAACACTTATATGTTAATTTAACCCATTTCTAGTAATCTGTGTTTCGCCACGTGGCTGTGGATTACCAGGTAAAGTTCCCAGTGTCTGTCCCCAGCGGAGCTACATGGCTTCTCTCTGACTCTGCCTTCCTTCTCCCAGCATTCAGTTTAGTTTTCCCTGCCTAGCTCTGTTCTGCCCTGCTCTGCTATAGGTTCAAGACAGTTATTTTT
Organism: Ondatra zibethicus; assembly: GCA_004026605.1. Lineage (NCBI taxonomy): Eukaryota > Metazoa > Chordata > Mammalia > Rodentia > Cricetidae > Ondatra > Ondatra zibethicus. The sequence goes on along the minus strand of PVIU01020734.1, from coordinate 16,345 downwards.
TTTTCCCATGGTATTTATTGAGCTCTACATTTTTCTCTGCTCCCCTTCCTGCCACTCCCCTCCCTCCTTCAACCCTCCTCCAAGGTCCCTATGCTCCCAATTTATTCAGGAGATCTTGTCTTTTTATACTTTCTACTTTCCACGCAGATTAGATCTATGAAAGTCTCCCTTAGTGTCTGTATTGTTGTCTAAACTCTCTGGAATTGTGGTTTGTAAGCTGGTTTTCTTTGCCTTATGTTTAAAAACCACCTATGAGTGAGTACATGTGATAATTGTCTTTCTGTGTCCGGGTTACTTCACTCAAAATAATGCTTTCTAGTTCCATCCATTTTCCTGCAAAATTCAAGCTGTTGTTATTTTTTTCTGCTGTGTAGTACTCCATTGTGTAAATGTACCACATTTTTTTTTTATCCATTCTTCGAACGAGGGGCATTTAGGTTGTTTCCAGGTTCTGGCTATGACAAAGCTGCTATGAACATAGTTGAGCACATGTCCTTATGGCACGATTGAGCATCCTTTGGATATATACCCAACAGTAGTATTACTGGGTCTTGAGGAAGGTTGTTTCCTAATTTTCTGAGACATCGCCACACTGACATCCAAAGGGGTTGTACCAGCTTGCATTCCCACCAGCAATGCAGAAGTGTTCCCTTTTCCCCACAACCTCTCCAGCATAAGTTGTCATCAGTGTTTTTGATCTTGGCCATTCTTACAGGTGTAAGATGGAATCTCAGAGTTGTTTTGATTTGCATTTCTCTGATGACTAAGGATGTTGAGCATTTCCTT
>PVIU01020734.1:0-15459 GCA_004026605.1 Ondatra zibethicus | reverse complement strand
AAGAGTTCTCTGTTTAGGTCTGTGCTCCATTTTTTTATTGGATTATGTCTAATTTCTTGAGTTCCTTGTATATTTTGGAGATCAGACCTCTGTCAAGACAGTTATTTTATTAACCAATGGTATTCACAGCATACAGAGGGGAATCCAACATCAATTTTCCATATCTTTAGATTCTCAAAGCTTATGAAACTTTATATCCTCAGATCTTAAAACATTTTTAAGAGACCTAGTAGCTTTAGAAAAAGCAAGGCTTGATATATATCTATCTAACAAGCTGGCTATAGCTTTGTGGAAGGATCTGAATATCTTTCGCTGCTAGACTGACAACATTATAACTGGCCTAGCCATCAGTACTATCAAAGATCCCAGATGGATAAATAAATTATACCTGAGTTTCCGAATCTATTGAAAATGACAGTGACCAGAGTCCATACACAGTTAGCCATACCCAGGTGTCCATAGCATTGGAGGCAGAAGTATTCAGAACAGCAGTCTTACAGTCTTAGTCAGGCCATAAGGTGAATTTTTTTTCCAGTGGAAGAGGGACATGGAAAGACTGACCTTATTTTGTTTAGGCAAAAGTGGTGCAATCAATTCTCCAATGTCCTGCTGTTTGTCCACAGTCTGGACTGGGTCCTGGCAGCAGGTGTTGCACTGGGGCACCTTGCCCAGTGGTCAGTGTCATTATAATCCAGGTAGAGACATCATGGTGTTCCATAATCTTCTTTGGAGACGTTAGGTTACTGCTAGACTCTCAGAGTCTCTGTCTAATATAATAAGCTTTTTAATCATTATTTTACATGCCGTATTCTGCAGATCTCTGAAGTATGAGGGGTGCCTAGGTATGTCTGATTAGACAAACCTTGTTTCTCATTACTTAAGTTTGACTTTGAAAACATATATGGGGAACTGAATAAGGCTTATTCCTGTAATTAATTATATCAGTACTTTAAAGATGACTGACTAACTTGTATTTCCTAACAGTCTATCATAAGTTAGCAACTTTAATAAGACTAGAACTTTACATTCTGTAATGATTTTGCCTTGAAGCTAATAAAGAAACTGAATTAGTCATTCCACGGTAAACACAGAACAAGTTTGTATCCAGCTGTTAATGCTGTCTCTTGTGAAGGCAAGGAAAAGGCCCCAGGGTGAAATGGGAACAGGAGGGAGTCTAAGGACTAGCATTGTCTTAGGGCAAACTGAGACTCAGGCCCACCTTCCTGCTGATCTATAGAACCCATCTTGGCAGGTGTGTACCTAGTTGCCCTAGGAAAGCTGCCCTGGGCAACATTTTTCCCACTTGACAAGTACCGAAGACAGGACTCAACCATGGGTCCTGTCTGTCCTGGGGCTCCTACAAAGACCGCAGGCTGCAGTAGGGAAGTGGAGGCTAGGCGGAAGCACCGTGTTGGGAAAGTTGAAGCTGGGAAGTAGGTCAGGGTAGATGAAGGACTGGAGAATGGGGTCATCAGGTTGTGACAGGATTTGAGCTTGAACTTTTCTGAGTGGGTTGGCTCTGAGGAGATTAGGATCTAGGGACAATGCAAACTTTTCTGTTCTATTTGTTCTTTGAGATAGGGTAGGAACTTACAATGCAGCCAAGAATGCCCATGGACTGAGACCTACAGAATACTGGGATTACACCCTTGCTTGATTTATGCAGTGCTGGGGATCAAACCCAGGGTTAGTGCATGCCAGGCAAACATACTACCAGTTGAGCTACGTCCTCCAGCCCATGAGAGGTTTTCTATACGGTCCATGCAGTGGTATCTATAAGTAGAAGAAATGGTTTCATATCCTGTGGACATGGATCTTTACCAAATTATACAAGAACAACTCAGGTAGCAGAGGAACTGGGAACCCGGTGTCTTTCCCATTCTTCCCTGAGGACACATTACCATAGACACTTGAACTTGGGCAGCAGTCTCCGGCCTGCCTGACTTCTGGGTTGGAATCTCTTGTGCCTTTGACCTCCAAACTCCCTTGGTTCAATCAGTTCCATCAACAGACATGGGATCTGCTGGCTCCTGCCCGTCCTGCTGGCCCATGACCTCCATCGCCCTCCCTCCATCCAGCCTCGTCCTCATATTCACAATCCATTATTATCCCATTCCTTTCCTTGCCAGCCTTTTCATTCCCGTGAACCCCTTGGGTTCGGTACTTATGACCCCATAAGACAAATCACTGCCTGCCGTGCCCTCCATCCCACCCACTACTCCTACCACGAGCTACCACCAGTCCCTCTGCCCCAGCTCTGATTTTACCTCTGTGTGAGAATCTGGGTGCTTCTCGCTGCTGGCTGGAGAGAGACGGATCTCCAGCCATACTATTAGACGATGTTAGGGGCCCTTCTTTCCTCCTGCACATGGGAACCTCGTGTAGTCCACTGTGCCAGGCCTTTTCTTTTGGGCCACCAACCAGCTCCCAAATCATGGCACAGAGATTTCTTATTAGTTATGAATGCTCAGCCTAGCTTAGGCTCATTTCTGCCTAGATCCTTTAACTTAAATTAACCTATTTCTCTTTGCCTTTTGCCTTGTTGCTTTTTTAGCTTTTCTTCCTTTCTTTCTCTATGCCTTCCTCCATGTCTTCTGACTGGCAGATGCCTGGCTTTGGGTCCTGTACATCTCCCTCGTTCTCTCCTCTCTTCGTCCTCTCATTCTTCTCTTCTCTTCTCCCTCTCTTTTTCTTCTATTTTTGCTGCCTGCCAGCCTCGCCTCACCCATCCTTTCTCCTGGCCGGATTTTGGTCCATCACCTTTTTATTAGGTGTCTTAGGCAGGCAAGGTGAAAATATTTAATACATCTTTACATATCTAAACAAATGCAGCATAAACAAAAGTAACGCAGCTTTACATAGTTAAAGTAATATTCCACAGCATAAAGAAATGTAATGCATCTTTGCCCAGTTAAAATAATATTCCACAACTGTCCGTTCTCTGGATGTGACTCTTGCTTTTTCTACTGCTGAGTTGTTACTACTGTTCCTTCCCCCCAGAATGCTGTCCCCTTCCACCTCACACTGAAAGTTCTACCCTCTTTTCAAGGCTGGATTTCAAAGCCAGCTTCCCAAAAAATATCGAATGGAAAGAAGAAAGCATATTTAACAAATGGTGCTGGCATAACTGGATATCAACATGTAGAAGAATGAAAACAGACCCATATCTGTCACCATGCACAAAACTCAAGTCCAAATGGATCAAAGACCTCAACATAAAGCCAGCCACACTGAACCTTACAGAAGAGAAAGCGGGAAGTACACTTGAACGCATTGGCACAGGGAACCACTTCCTAAATAGGACCCCAGCAGCACAGACACTGAGAGCAACAATTAATACATGGGACCTCCTGAAATAGGGCACGGTCAACAAAGTCAGCCTCCCCAGAAATTCTCTTCAGTCTCCTGGATGGAAGTGTCGCCTTGCCTCTGTTCACACTGTTGCTACCTGTCTCTCACCCTGACTTGGGTTCAGCTGTGTTTCTCTCCAGATGCAGGTTGGCTTTTTATTTTTATTTTTTCCTTTTGGTTTTTCAATGCAGGTATAGACCTGCATGTCCTGGAATTCTATCTGTAGACCAGGCTGGTTGCAAGTCACAGAGATGCTCTTCTGCCTCCCGAGTGCTGGAATTAAAGCCATTTACCATCATGGACCAGCACAGGCCACTAGGAGCTGGGGGGGGGGGCCTACTCCACAGCCCTAGTTGGTTGCCCTACCGCTCCGGCCAGCAGGTCCTCCTGGTGCAGATGGGAACCAACCCTTCCACTATTGGCCCTTTGCCATCAGTGATCTCTACAACTGGCACACCCAGAACACCCCTTTCTCAAAAAACAAAACAAAACAAAAAAACCCCCAAGATCTTATTAATCTCTTAGAGACTGTTCTGTTCACTCATCAGTCTACCTGGGAAAATTGCCAGCAAATCCTGAAAACATTGTTAACCACCAAGGAATGGAATCAGATTCTGGGAGCTGCTTGGAGATTGGTTCCGGGGCCGATAGGAGATCCATCCATGGATCTGGTCATAATAAATGCCGGCTTTCCTTCTACCCTACCTGATCGGGACGATAACACTGCACAAGGTAAGGAGAGGCTCCAGGTCTGTCGCTAAGCTCTGCTAGAGGGTCTCAAAGTGGCGGTTTGGAAGCCGACCAACAAGTCTAAGGGCTCTGATGTCAGGTAGGGGTCAGAGTAAAACCCAGCAGCTTATTTAGAGTGACTCCTAGAAGCTCTCTGCCAATACACGCCGCACAATCTTGAGATGGAAGAGTCAGCCCAGATGGTAGTGTTCACCTACGTAAACCAGGCAGCGCCAGACATAAAGAAAAAGTTACAGTCTCTAGAAAGGTTAGGGGAAAAGAATCTGAGGGATCTAGTTGCAGTAGCAGAAAAGGTGTATAATAAGAGAGACACCAGAACAGAGAGAGGAAAAGAAAGAAAAGAGGTAGGAAAAGAGTCCCGCCAGGATCCTAGAACAACAGCAAGGTCAGCACAGGGAAGACTTGAAAGAAATCCTACGGCCACAACTCCAGGAACATGAAGTTAACTCAGCCAGATGAACGAGGACAGCACTACAAACCAAAGGTAGGAAAGAATCAATGTGCCTATTATAAGGAGGAGGGACACTGAGTCAAAAATTGCCCAAAGAAGAAGGGGCCTCCCCAGACAACCCAAGTCCTGCCAGCCTACATGGGAAATGAGGACAGTGACTAAGAGAGATGGGGCTCAGATCCCCTCCCTGAGCCTACGGTAACTTTAAAGGTGGAGGGGAAGCTGATTGATTTCCTGGTAGACACAGGGGCAGAAAACTCAGTCATGCTGGAACCACGAGGACCCATGTTCACCAAAACTACCTGGGTCCAGGGTACCACAGGGACCAACCTTACTCATGGACTATCCAAAGAACAATGAATTTGGGAATGGGATGGGTAACCCATTCATTCCTCATAATACCCAAATGCCCCTACCCTCTGCTGGGCCAAGACCTCCTGTCCAAAATGAAAGCCCAAATCCACTTCTTTGGCAAGGGAGCTAAATTAGTACACCAGAATGGAGAACTAGTCTAGGTCTTGGTTACAAATGACCTAACTGAGGAGTATAGACTTTACCAAGAACCAAGGAAACCTGAGCCTCACATAGAGGACTGGCTCCGGAAGTTCCCTCAGGCTTGGTCAGAGACGGGAGGCATGGGACTGGCCCTTCACAGTCCCCAGTCTATGTTGAGATCAAGGCAGGAACAGATCCTGTTAAGGTTCGGCAGTAACCCATGCCATTGGAGGCTAAAACAGGCATCCCCCTCCCCCCAACACACACACACATACAGAAGCTTGGGGTCCTAAAACCTATCCAGTCAGCCTGGAACACGCCTTTGTTTCCAGTTAAAAAGCCTCATGCCAATGACTACCACCCAGTACAGGACTTAAGGAAGTGAACAAGAAGGTTATGGACTACATCCCACCATTCCCAATCCTTATACACTGTTGAGTACCCTGCCTCCCAATGGGCAATGGCACACTGTACTAGATTTAAAAGATGCATTCTTTAGCCTGTCACTGGCCCCTAAGAGCCAGACCTACTTTACCTTTGAATGACATGACCAGAGATCGGGGTCAGCGGGCAGCTAACCTGGACCCTGTTGCCTCAAGGATTTTGGAACTCTCCCACCATCTTTGATAAGGCACTACCTGGATGAGTACTGACTCCAGAACCAGGAAGTAAGTCTGTTACAGTGTGTGGATGACCTGTTAATTGCAGCTGAGGATAGGGAAAGGTGCCTGAAGGGAACCACACTAAATGCCCTCAGGGACCTGGGATACCAGCCCTCTGCAAAGAAGGCTCAGGTCAGCCAATGACAGGTAAAATACCTGGGGTACATCCTTAAAGAAGGTCAATGACGGCCAACGGAGGGCTTTCCAAGGCTCACAAGGAGACAGCACTAAAAATCCCAACTCCCACTTCTGCCAAACAAGTAAGGGAGTTTTTGGGGACTGCCAGGTTCTGTCGCCTCTGAATCCCTGGGTTCGTCGAAATAGCTAAACCTCTGTATGAAACCACCAAGGGTGACTTCACCTGGACTGAGGAAAGGCAGAAGGTATTTTGACAATTTGAAATGGAAACTCCTGGAGGTTCCAGCACTCGGCCTCCCAGATATAAATAAGCCCTTCTACCTGTTCATTGATGAGCACAAGGGAATAGCCAAAGGGTGTTCATTCAGGCAGTGGGACCATGGAAGTGCCCGGGGGCCTACTTGTCCAAAAAGCTAGACCTTGTGGCAGCGGGCCTCCCTGTCTCCACATTATAGCAGCTGTAGCCCTGCTGGTAGAAGACAAGCTAACTCTGGGACAGAATCTGACTATTGCCAACCCCCATGCGTTAGAGGGGATTCTTAAGCAGCCAACAGACAGTGGCTAAGCAATGCCCGCATGCCCCACTATCAGGTTTTACTCCTTAATCCAACCCAGATTACGTTCTAAGACTCAACTACTCCCAATGCAGCCATGTTGCTACCTGAGCCAGACCTCGAGGCTCCGTTGCATGATTGTTCTGGGACACTGGCACAAGCGCATTGCATCACACCGAACCTGAAGGATACCCCACTTCCGGCCGCGGAGGACACCTGGTTCACAGATGGAAGTAGTTACGTGCTAAATGAGCGAAGGTACGTGGGGGCAGCAGTCACAACAACTACGGAAGTTGTATGGGCAGAACCCCTACCAACGGGAACATCTGCACAAAGGGCAGAGTTGATAGCTCTCACCAGAGCCCTAAGACTGGGAAAAGAAAAGAGGCTAAACATCTACCCAGACAGCAGGCATGCCTTTGCCACTGCTCATATTCATGGGGCAATCTATAAGCAGAGAGGCCTCCTAACAGATGAAGGAAAGACAATCAAGAATAAACAGGAGATCCTGGATCTCCTACAGGCCCTTTGGGAACCCTCAAAGTTGGCTATTATTCACTGCCCTGAACATTAGAGGCTCAGGACCCGTGCAGAAGGGAAATAACCTGGCTGATAGGATTGCCAACAAGATAGCAATGGCTCCCAGAGTTACACCAGTCTTAATAGATCTGGGGCAAGGAATTTACCAGATCTCCAACTACACGCCTGAAGATCTGGCATGGATCCACACCTTGCCTAGGGCTTACTCAACCCCTAGAAGACTGGTGGAAAACAGCCGATGGGTGGGTCATCCTGCCAAGAAAGCTAGGACATGACATACTCAAAAAGGTCACTGGTCCTCGCATTTGGGGACATGCAGAATGTAGGAACTACTGCATTGGGCCAAAGTTAAAATTCAGAACAGCAGTCAAGCTATTGAACAAATCGTGTCCCAGTGTTGTGCCTGCTAATTGACCAATGCCATACCGTCCCCCTCCAATCCTGGTGCTGGACAGAGGGGCACTTGACCAGGTACGTATTGGGAAGTGGATTTTACTAAATCAAACCTGGAAAAATTGGATACAAGTACTTGTTAATATTCATAGACACCTTCTCTGGATAGACTGAAGTGTGTCCAACCAAACACAAGATGGTCAACGTGATTTTGTTTCTACTGCTAGCTACTCACGTCCCCTCTTCCTCCTCTGTGCATAACCCCCATTCACCATGAAACCAAACATGGATGATTGTTAACGAGGACAGTACCATAGCTAATAGCACCTCTTCTACTTAGAATCCCAAGGACGCTTGGTTCCCTGACCTCTATGTAGACCTTTGTGACCTGGCAGGAGAAAGGTGGGACCCTCAGACTAGGAACCATCCCCCAGGTATGGATGCAAAACGCCTGGATGGCTGGGATCAACTTAATCCTTGGGATTCTATATCTGTTCTGGCCATGCTTACTCCAAGGAGCGACAACGTATTTGTGGGGGTACGGGGGATGCCTTCTGTACCAAATGGGGATGTGAGTCAACCGGATGGATTAGCTGGTCATCCCCTGTCACTGGGGACTTAATTATTGTCCAATGGGCAGGGGATATGAAGACAGCGGGGATAGGGACTTGCTCTGTAGGTGGCAAACGACTGACTGTGGATCCTGCTATGATAAGAAGGAGCAATACCTCAACCACCCCTGGGCAACTGCTGGAGGGTGCTGCAACCAGCTTGTCATCAAATTCACCGAGGCAGCAGAAAGACTGATTGGACCACTGATAAGACCTGGGGCCTACGGCTCTACCGCACTGGCTATGACCCAGTACTGACATTCACCATCTGCAAAGCCCAGTCATTAAAGTTTCAATAGAGGGCTGGAGAGATGGCTCAGTGGTTAAGAGCATTGCCTGCTCTTCCAAAGGTCCTGAGTTCAATTCCCAGCAACCACATGGTGGCTCACAACCATCTGAAATAAAGTTTCAATAGGACCCAACTAGGTCATTAATCCACCCCAGGTCCCCAGCCCATCACCCCAAGTTCTGTCCGGGAGGATAACTCCACAACCAACTCAGGCGAATGTCGGCTCTAGCCTCATGATCACGTCAACCATCAACCCGTTGATGGGACATAAGCACCCTTTAATAGATCTGTTGGGTAGATCTTACCTGGTACTGAATGCTTCCTAACACAATTTGACCAAAGCTTGCTGGCAATCTTATGATATAGCTCCTCCTTACTATGAGGGCCTAGCAGTTAGTGCCTCTGTTTCTATGACAGCTGACATCAATCACTGCCAGTGGCAACAGAGCAGACAAGGCCTTACCCTAGAACAAGTGACTGGACAGGAACTATGTATATAGGACAGGGTCCCCCAGATAAAGCTTCCATCTGTATTCTTCACTGTCTACCCACAATTTCATACAGCATTAGTACTTGCTCCCACACAATGACACTTGGTGGGCCTGTTCCACAGGACTTACCCCTTGTGTGTGTATCGAAGTCCTAAACCAGACTAGGGGATATTGTGTTCTAGTCAGGCTCGTTCTGAGAATAACCTATCACACTGATCCGGAGTTCCTAGACCTCATGCAGCAAGGATGGAGCCAGCCCTCACGGCTGTGGAGACATAAGAGAGAGCCTATGACAGCCCTCACCCTTAGCCTACTTTTAGGCACTAGCCTGGGGGGATTGGGCACAGGAATCTCAGCACTAGTAACCCAGAATCAATATTACCCGAGCCTACATGTTGCCATAGATGTGGATATAGAGCGCATAGAAAAATCCATCTCCCACCCAGAGGAGTCCTTATCCTCCCTGGCAGAGGTAGTCTGGCAGCACAGGAGGGGATTACATCTTCTCTTCTTACAGCAGCGCTAGGTGAAGAATGTTGTTTTTTCACTGATCATCCTGGAAGAATCAAAGAGAGCATGGCTCAAGTTAGAGAAGGACGGGCAAAGCAGAAAGAACGCCAGGCCAGCCGGGGTTGTCTGGAAACCTGGTTTAACAGCTCCCCTTGGTTGACCACTCTCATCTCTACCGGAACCCCTAGTGATTCTGCCTTCCCCCTCCGCCAAGACAGGGTATCTCTGTAGCTTTGAGTCTTGTCCTGGAACTAGCCCTTGTGGACCAGGTTGGCTTCAAACTCACAGAGATTTGCCTGCCTCTGCCTCCTGAGTGCTGGGATTAAAGGCGTGCGCTACCACCGCTCTGTTGGGCCTTGCATTCTTAACTGGCCAGTAAAATTCATGAAAGACAGGCTGTGTACAATACAACTTATTGTCCAGATATCACAATATCTATATTTATATCTATAGACCTCTCAGGACTGAAGATACTTATGAGAACTATCAGGAACCCAGGATTGGGTTTACTATAATTACTAAAATGGGGGGATTGAAGAACCAAAGTTCCTCCATTTTGTACTCCGCCTCCATCATGTATCTTGTATAAGCTATTTCCTGTAAAACATTCCAGTCCTCAGAAATGGCTAGGGGCAGGTGCGGGGGCTTGAGAGATTGCTCAGTGGTTAAGAGCATTGCCTACTCTTCCAAAGGTCCTGAGTTGAAATCCCAGCAACCAGATAGTGGCTCACAACCATTTGTAATGAGGTCTGGTGCCTTCTTCTGGCCTGCAGGCATACGTGCAGACAGAATATTGTATACATAATAAATAAATATTTTTTAAAACTCTAAAGAAAAGAAAAAGAAATGGCTAGAGGCAAAAGTAATCAGGTAGCCATCCAGAAAGTCCAGATAATTGCAGAATGTGCCCACCTGAAGGTCAGTCGATAAGAAAACTTTACAAGCAACAGGCAAGGTTCAAAAATGAAATTTCTGAAAAGTTCCTAGATACAGGACTGAACCCGTCACCCCACACCCTGCTAATGTAACTTTTCTGGTTTTTGCCTTTAAATAATGCCCTCTATAAGGGCAGGGTACCTCCTCTTGTCTCTGCTGCATCAGTTTCTTTGATGTGCAAGGTGGTGCACAACTTTAATCCCAACATTCGGGAGACAGAGGCAGACACAGGCGCTGACGGATCTCTGTGAGATTGAAGCCAGTCTGGTCTAAGAGCTCCAGGACAGCCTGGATTACACACACACTTTTTTTTTTTTTAACTTTAACTTGTGGGAGCGGACATGTGCCATAGAGTGCCTGTGGAGGTCAGAAGGTAACTGGCAGGAGTCAGTTCTCCTTCCAAGGATGTAGGAGGATGACAGGCTGGGCAGCAAGTGTCTTCACCCTCTGCCATGGCTCTTTGCTTACAGTCTCTCAGCCCCAAGCTGCTCACCCCTTGCCCTCTCACAGTCGAATGAACTACCAAGGAGAGACTGTTTATGCATCTCTCCTCTCCACTCAGAATCCCAGCGGTTGAACTGCCTAATATTTATCTTTAAAGATTTATTTAGTATTGTGTTATGAGTGTTGTACCTCCATGTGTGTTTGCAGGACATGTATACTGTGCCCACAGAGGCCAAAAGAAGACATCAGGGAGCTGGAACGGGGATTACAGATATTTGTGAGTGAAAGGAGCGAACTGGATCCACTGGAAGAGCAGTCAGTGCACTTAACTTCCCAGCCTTCATTCTAGCCTCCCCCATGAGCCCTCACCAGCCCCATCTAACTCTGCTCCCTCTCTCCACCTCCATTTTGGTAGGGAACATCTTGGGCCTGGGGATGATCTGGGAGGGAGTCTTAGGGCTCAGAAGGCGGAGCCTCACGTAGAGCTGTCGTCATGGAAACACAGCTGTGTCGAGTGCAGAGCTACAACTCCCGTCCATCCCTGTGCTCCCGGATCTGCTAGATGGGGGCAACAAGGAAGAAAGCCGGAGCATGCGGCCACGGGGGAAGCATACCGGATCCACCGGGTTATTCAGGTGAGCAGCTGAGGGCCGGGGACTGATCTCTTCGCAGGGAGGTGGCCTGCGGGTGATAGAGGCCACAGCAGCTCGTCAGGTGTCAGGGCGCAGGAGCCCGCCGTGCAGGCTCTGGCCGCTGACTCCGCGGGCATTGCTCAGAGAGGCCTTGGGAGCGCTTTCTCCAGGTCGCGCCCAGCGCCCAGCTTCAGCCACTGGAGTTTGTTATCGCTGACCTGCTCGTGTCTGCTTCTTCAACAAGCGCTTCCTGAGTGTGGTTCCCTGTCCCCAAGGAAAAGCTTCCCTAGCTTTATGGGAGTCGCATCACAGCGGTGTAGATCCTGGGAAGGTGGGGCTCGCTCGGCATGAGGGGTCGGGCGCGTCACCCCCAAGCTGAAGGATGGCTGGAGGGAAGAGGGTCGATGTGCCAAGCACAACAGCCAGTGCGATGGGGGCTGATGGTGTGAGGCAGCGAGTACTCCAAGAGCGCAGAACGGAGCCACTGGCTCACTGTGCCCCCGTCGGCCGTGATTACCCCAGTACATGGTCCCTGGCTCCCAGGGATGGGATGGACAAACAGGCGGGCCGGTGGAGCTAGAACGTGACACAGAGAAAGGAACTTGCGTGACAGGGCCGCTGGCCTCAACTAAGGGTACCCCGAACTCTCTCCTGCACTCATAGCTGTTCCAGTTAAGTTCTCAGAAAAGCAGCAGGCTGTTCTGGAACTCACTAGATAGTCCAGGCTGGTCTCGGACTTGCTGTCCTCCACCACCCACTACTCCCTCCATTCAGTACTGTTAGAGTGCTCACACCTGGCTTCAAAATTACTTTTCCTTCCAGTGAATTTTTGATTACTGGTTAGTTTTTCTTTCTTCTTTGTTTAAGAAAGTCTAACAAAAATCACGTGCAGTCCTGTCTCGACATAATGATGTTTTGCAGAAGCTATTAGATTTATGTACTTTTGATTATTTTGTTTTGTTTCAGACAAGGTTTCTTGGAGCCTGAGCTGCATCTTACTCATTATGTAGTTGACGCTGTGTGTAAACAGGACAGACCTAAGAAGTCCCCTCATACTCTTCCTGCCAAAGCTGACACCATGCTGAGCCCAACACCAGCACTGATTCTCAGACTCGCGGTAAAGCTTAATCAGTTGTCATCTGAAGTCAGGGGCACTGGAGGCCTCATCTTCCATCGCATGCTAGAAAGATCTGCCTCCGTGCTGTTTTGGGAGCTGGTCAGGATTGGGCACTCAGGCCCACTGGGTTGTGTCGACCTGGGCTCTGAGTCCTTCCGGGCTATTGTGGGTGCCCGGAGACTCTGAGGAGCCGTGGGTGTTCATGCTCCGCTTCCCTCTGACCATGGCAGGAGTGCCTGTCTCTACTCCTGGCCTCCTGTGGCACAGTCAAGACGGTGGAGTTGCAGGAGAAGCCTGACCTTGCCGAGAGCCCTAAGGAGCCAGCCTCGAAGTTTTTTCACGCCAAGCCGGTTCCGGTAGGCTGCCCAGTACTGCCAGGTTCCGCTGAGTGTGGGCAGGTGGGTGGGGCCTGGGTGGGCTCAGCAGTAGACTTTCAGGCAGACCACTCTCTCTGACTCTGGGTGGTCTCTGCAATGTGGGCTGTAGGAGGTTGTCAGGGGAGGGGCTCTGATTCTCTCAGGAGTCACATTCGTTGACTTCCTGTTTCCCTGTCTGCCCTGCAGTCTCCCAGAGGCCAATTTCCACTTCCTATCTTCCTTCTCAAGACTGGTGCCCTGGCAACAGGAGCCCTGCTCTTCTCCCCTCTCCCCAGGTCCCTCATGTCTCTGTGAGGTACAAGGTGGTCTGACCCTGAGTTTGTGCCTTGTCTGTTCATGACCCACCCTAGCCTGGGGTGAGCCTGCTTTTCCCTGAGCCCACGGGTGTCCCAGCAGCAGTCGGCTAGCTAGGAGCATGTTGTCCCTCAACCAGACTGTGGGATGATACATGACACAGCCTGGCACCATCTCCCCTGGTCCAGGGCAGGTATGGGGACCTTGTGTCACAAGTGGGAAGACTCCACACAGACATCTCTCTCTCTCTCTCCCCCCAGGGCTTTCAGGTAGCTTATGTGGTATTCCAGAAGCCAAGTGGAGTGTCAGCTGCCTTGAATCTGAAGGGCCCATTGCTGGTTTCTACAGAGAGCCACCCAGTGAAGAGCGGGATTCATAGTCAGTACTGCTGGCAGTGTCCAGTGCTTCCTCCCCAGGCTTTGGGTTGGTGAGAGACACTTAATGGGGCCAGCATCTGTGCGTGCCCCCCTCTTCCTAAGGGACCTCAGCTCTCAGGGCTGTGTCTGAGACACAACAGGAAATAGCCTGAGCATTCGGCACCAGGTAAGGGCCAGGCCTGTTGTTACTAGAACCTTCCTAGCACCTGAACCTGGACTCGAGGGTCCTCTGCTAGTGGATCCCAGCTCTTCAGCCATATCTGGGTGAAGCCTGAATATCAACTCTTTGCCAGTCACTTCTGTATTCTCTACAAGCTGGAGAGTGTTCCCTGTTCTCTGAAATGAGTGTTTATTAAGTATAGGACCAGCAAAGGTAAAGAGCACAGACACCAGACAGGCAGCAAAACATCAAATCAGTGCTCATGGGCTGTAGACCTGACTCAGCAGGTTAAGAGCACTGGCTGCTCTTCTAGAGGTCCTGAGTTCAATTCCCAGCACCCACATGGTGGCTCACAACCATCCTTAATGACACCTGGTGCCCTCTTCTGGCCTGCAGGCATAACACTGTATACATAATAAATCTGTAAAAATAAATAAAGAAATCAGTGGGTCACTGACTGGAAAAGCCTGATTGAAAGCAGGTCAAAGGAAGAACATCAAATATACACTGGAAGCCTGACAGTGGTGGCACACTCCCCAATCCTAGCATTCGGAGGGCAGAGGCAGGCAGATCTCTGTGCGTTCGAGGCCAGCCTGATCATCAGAATGAGTTCCAGGACAAGCTCCAAAGCTACAGAGAAACCCTGTCTCGAAAAAGCAAGCAAGCAAGCAAACAAACAAAAAAACCAAAGGGTGCTGGGAATGCCCCAGAGTGAGCTGCTGCCTTCCCTGTCCCACTGCAGGGCTTTGACGCCATGGCATGAGAAATAGTGCCCGTGCTGGAAGGAGATGCCTGCTGTTAGAGTGGCAGCTTGCTATTTTCTCCCTGGTACAGAGCCAGGGAGCCAAGCTGACCCAGGAGACATTTGGAGGAGAAACAGGAAGTCTGCTTTTTCTTAGAGTCTGCTCTTTTATTACTTTAATTTTTAAACATTTTACTTTCTGTGTGTTTGAGCACCACATGCGTGTTTTATATCTAAGGAAGTCAGAAAAAGGTGCATCTCTGAAACTGGAGTTATGGGTGGTTAGAAGCCACCATGTTGGAGCTTAGAACTGAGCCTGGGTCTTCTGCAAGACCAACAATGTTCTTAACTGAGCCATCTCTCTCTGGTCCCCAGAGTCCACTTTCAATCTGGCCAACAGCACATGCTGTCCCTGTGCAGTTTCTGTTACACCGTGCTCCCCTCTCCCTCAGGGTGGATCAGTGACTACGAAGATTCAGGGCTCGAAGTAGACACTTTCATGGAGGTCTACAACTAGAAGATAGCTGAGGTAAGGGCTCCAGCAGGACCCCAGGTATCAACGCTGTAGCCATGGTCTGAGAAGCCTGGTCCTCTCCTGAGCATGGTGTGGGCTCAGCCGCTGCATTCAGTGCCCACCCTTTGTTGGCATTGACACCTGCAGCACTGTCTTTCCCACACCTCATATGCTCGCGCCCTGGTCCTAGGCCCTAGGCCACACCTTCGCCTGAGCAGCCCATCGACCCTCCCTCCTGAGAGCAGCAGGTGCCACCTCTAACTTGGGTTATTTGGTGACGGTTTACCCACTGAATTCCTGAGCCCCCAACTGCAAGGCCTCATCTAGGGAAAGGGACCCCTGGGACTGCTTCTTCTTGGGGAGCAGAGGGGTTAGAAGTCCTGCTTTCTCTGGGCCTCTCTTCCCATGAAACATTGTCTTCTCAGAACTTCACACACCATCATCTGCCACCTCAGCCTAGCCCTCAGAGTGGCTGTAGTCAGTGTCCAGCGCTGTTTCCTTGCAGGAGCCTGACCTTGACCGTGTAGTCAGGATGGAAGGGGTATGGGGTGGGAGAGGGAGAGTGTGCAGAGCCGCCCTAGGACATGAGGCTGAGGAGTTCCCTTTAGTGGGGTAGCTGGCAGGTCCTGCA